>JACEEZ010011148.1:47500-114766 GCA_016584305.1 Chionoecetes opilio
ACTCTCTCTCTCTCTCTCTCTCTCTCTCTCTCTCTCAAAAAAAAAAAAAGTATTTGCGTACCTGCAATACGGAGACAAAGCATAGGAATCTTTAACAGAAGCAGACGGGAAAAGAACAGAGAGAGAGAGAGAGAGAGAGAGAGAGAGAGAGAGAGAGAGAGAGAGAGAGAGAGAGAGAGAGAGAGAGAGAGAGAGAGAGAGAGACTTTCTAATTAAGGTGTGGATACATAATGGAAATAGTGCGGGTAAGGAATTGAATGATGAGGAAGAAGGAAAATTCATAGAAACAAAGAAACTTAAGATACAAACTTAAAGAGATCAACCAAAGACTACTGTATATGTCTTTGCATCAACATATTAAGTGTGAGTCAAAACACTTCATTCAAGGATACTTACACACACACAAAGCATCGCAAACAGGACTACCGTAGATAACACTTAAGTCGCCAGTCACTTGCTACTGCACTAATGTCGCCAGGCACAATATATTACGAATTTTAGCATCAGTACAGACTTTTATGTGCCACTGAAGATGCATGCACAGTAGTTTATATTATGTACATCACACTACATGTCTTCAGTGGCACATAAAAGTCTGTAGGATGCTAAAATTCGTAATATATTGTGCCTGGCGACATTAGTGCAGTGGCAAGTGACTGGCGACTATAGTGTTATCTACGGTAAGATCAAGGCGTAGGTGATCATTGGCACAATAAAATGAGGAGGAGGAGAAGGAGAAGAGAGAGAAGAAAAATGAAGAGAAAAAAGTGGAAGAGGACGAGGAGAGAGCCGGTCTGATCTGGTCTGCAGTTCTTCGCAAACCTATCATTGCATTATAGGCAAACATATAATCATCATGAATCATTATCATCATTACTATCATTGTTAGTAGTAGTAGTAGTAGCAGAGTTGGGCAGTATTTAAATACATTTGTGTATTTAGAAATGTATTTATAAATACATTAGCTGTCATGTATTTAAATACAGTATTTAAATACTTTTATGAGTATTTGAATACTCATAATATAATAATGTAAATACTTTTTATCAGTTAATTTGGCCATAAACTCGCCCAACTATCAGGCAGCCCTAGTGTTACAGTGAACCAGTGCTTCCACTTGCAAGGAAATGTCCTTATTTTTAGGAAATTTAGGCCTGAGAAGGAAATTTCTGAGGAAATCCTAAGGAAATCAATTTTTTTCGGATATGTTAAAATTTGTGTGCATTTAAAATGTAGCTATTACAAATGTATTTAAATACAATTGATGTATTTCGTATTTAAATACATTCGTAAAATGTATTTAGTATTTCGTATTTAAATACATTTCTCCCATGTATTTAGTATTTAGTATTTAAATACATTCAATGTATGTAGTGCCCAGCTCTGAGTCTGTAGTAGTATAGTCAGTAGTATAGTAGTAGTAGCAGCAGTGGTGGTGGTGGTGGTAGAAAGTCTTTGTTTTATGGAGGGATGACTGCCCTTTAAATCACCACCACCAACACCACTACTATTGCGTCACTACTGTTTACATGAAGGGAGTAGTAGTCCCGCTGTTACTACCAAAGTCCTCTACTATACTACTCCCCTATCTCGTAAACAAGGCATCTATGAGCTATAGTGGCTTGACTGACTGAAGTGCGCAACTCCCCTGTTAAACAATGCTATAGTTCATTCCCTCTCGTAAACAAGTCATTCATGAGGTAACAATGCTATCACACACCAAGGCAACGCAATGTTTTGATCAGGTAGTTACGGTGCGTGGTTGAACTTGTAGGAATGTTGTAGCTGCTTTCGTCAACAACACAACACAACAAGCACGAAGCAGAGCACCATAATACTTGTTCTATCCCTTCCTTATATTATATTTCAATTGACTAACACCGTCGCGACTTGCCAAGGGTCTGTGAAAGAGTGCGAATCGGGGAGAGGTAGGGTGAGTGCGTGGTGGAGACTGGGCAGGAGAGAGAGAAAAAAGGCGGTTTGTAAGGCTGTGGGCGGCGGATGATGCATGATGAAGCAGAGGTAGTGTTGGTGTGGGCTGTGGGCAGGGTGGATGTAGGTGGATGTAGGTGGAGTTGGATGTGGGCGCGGCAAGCAGTGGAGAAGAGGTTAAAAAATTGCCCGATTCTGCTGACGGTGGTGTGAAGTGGGGCAAGGACCAAGTTTTAATTTCGTTGCATTATTGTCGTCATCTTGAGCGAGGCCAGACTCGGGGACGCTGATAATTGGAAGGATGAGGAGGAGGTCAGTGTGACATTTTGAAGCACATGTAATCGAGAGTTGCAAACGGAGAGAGAGAGAGAGAGAGAGAGAGAGAGAGAGAGAGAGAGAGAGAGAGAGAGAGAGAGAGCGTTGCATTGTGGGGGGAACAAACGCATGGAGAGGAAGCGAGGAGGAGGCGCTACGCAACCTTTTCCTCCGTATTTGTGACCGAACACCATTCTATTCTTTTTCAGGAGTTGACTCACTGTCTAGCCACCTGCTAAGCCCCGCGAGCCCTCCTGACGTCACCCAGGAGTCAGCCAATCCCAGTGTGCGACGTAAGAGCCACTGCCTCCCCTCCCCTGCCGCCCTCCGTCCCCGCAGCGAAGATATACCCGCGCTCGCCACTCAACCGACCAGTACACACACATCCCTCACCATCTGTTGCTGTGACGCTTAGAGTGTTGCGGGATCTGAACTGAACTTACTGACTGTTTACTAGACTCCTAATCAAGTGCCATTGAACTGTTCAAGGACCACTTCTCTGTTGTCGCGCCACCAGCACACCACCGCCCAACCAGCGCCCAGCTATGTGCTTCAACAAGATGAATGCACCACACGTGGAAATCGCAGGGGTGGCGACCCTCTGCTTCGACGAGGAAGGCACGTGGTTCCAAGGTTCCATCGCGGCGGAGGACGACACCCAATACGCCATCTACGGCACCAAGTCCAAATGGGCTGACCAGGAGAGGAAAGGTGAGGGCCGGAAGCAACACTGCGACAAAACTTCGCCAATGCAAACCCTTATTTCCGCTTTACCCTTAAAGTTTAAGCACTGTCATAACTTTTCTGTGTGTAACCATTCCGTAGTCATTAATCAATTTCAATGTAAGGAAGGAGCTTCGTCAGTGTAATTCATAGTTATTATAAATATTGTTGGGCATAATGCAATGGGCCTTTAGCCGAGTACCGACACGACGCTCAACAAGCAGCCTCGAAAGGTTTCAAGTTGTGTGGAACAAAATACCCCCCCCCCCTAAAAAAGGAGATCCCCGTCAATGGTCGGTGATATTTCACTGAAGGGTAATTTTGGGGCAGGAATGAAGGCTCGTGTAATACCAGAGTCCCGTTATAAATTCGCAGTAACACCTTGCGGCGGTGACGAGGCCTCGAGGGCAGTGCCGCAGCGCTGTGGCGGGGCGAGGGGAGAGACGTGCTGTGCTGAATGTTGCTCGCTTGTTTCGCTGCTTCGGTCATGCTCTAACACAGTTTTTGCAACCTTGTTACCCCCACGCCCCCTTTATTAGTGGGTCCTCGCCCCCATGCCCCACCCCCTTCACTTTTTCAACAGATATTTCAAAATAATCCGGAAGAAAAAACTTATAAAATGCGTGTTTTTAACACTTTGTGCACATAATTAATTATTCATTAACACCTTGCATATACCCGGCAGATTTAGTTAATCACGTTTAATATACTATCACTTATCATTATATATAGTATTATAATAGTAATTATAATAACATAGCAACAAAATAGTAATAATAATAACAAAGAACACTATTGTATAAGTCTATGAGTGAAACCTTTCAAGGCGTCACCGCAGAGTTCTTCACCCGCACTCTTCTCTGTACACACTTTCTACGCTCACTCTCGCCAGCGAGCTAAATGTTAAAGCGAAGGTCGAGCTTAGTTAAATAGTTGACAGTTCTTACATTCCTCTTGGCTCACACCCCCCCTGTGGGGGCGCGCCCCCCAGGCTAAGAACCATTGCTCTAAAATCTAGGATAATTTTCGCTGGTGAACAGCTTTCCTGAAGTGGCTTTGTCTGTGATCCGTGCTGATCCATGCTGTGCTATGAAGTGTTAGTCAGCTGTCACGCTTTACAATATTTTGTTGAGCTAATATTTACTTAATTGTTTTGCTCACGAAGGTTCTCTTTCTGGTGCAGATGAGTGTGCGTGTGACACCGCAGACCCCGGCCCGGGCATTCCCGTCACCTTTGACATCCGAGTGGTGGACTGTGAGGTGGGGGAGGAGTACAGCCTGCGCCAGGTGCACGGCCGCAACGGTGAGCTGTGCACCTTCTCCTGTTCTGCCGTCAACTTCACAACGGAGAAGGTGTTCCGGGGACAGCGCGCCGACATGGTGGCCCAGCGATGCCTCGGCAGCAAGATGAGCGACGGCCATAACCACGTGTACCGCGGTCCCATCCGCCTCCAGTGCGTGCCCGTGCAGCGCAACGCCCCCTGGGTGATGTGAGCTGCCCGCCACATCCCCGCCCCCACTCGTCAGCTGTGATCTAAGAGCAGTATTCCACGGCGGCGCCACTGGGCATGGTGCCGCCCCGTCCTGAGTCGGGCCCAGCGCCAGGCGCCACCTGGCCACCCTGCCCTGCACGTGCTCCTCAGTGTGGTCCACACAGGTAGATCAGGCACCAGCAAGTGATCTCCGGAGACTGGTGGCCACCACAGGAGCACAACGCAGGAGTGGCACACCGATGGCAGGCCGCTGACTGGATCGGCCTTGCACGCCATCCCGGCACCTTGGCCGAGGCGGGAGACTGCAGTCCCACACACACACACCAACACTCTTGTCTGTCCTGCGACATGTAGTCAATTACGACAGCGCTTTGATAATGCGCTCATGTAATGATGCAAGTCCAGCTTTGCAATGCTTCAGACTTGGTAGACTCAACTGTTTATTTAAGCCAATACATAAGAGCATTTCATTTTTCAAAGTACAATTACATCACACTATTTCTTATTTGTTCATACCTAAGGCCTTCTCTCATACGTGTGAGGTGACAACACCCAGAGCAGCTAGTTTCATGACACATAAATAGGTATTTATGACATTGACCAAAATTTCTTTTACTTGGGAAATTTGGTTTTACCAAACTGCATTCCTACAGTGGACTTTGCTCCACTAACATCGCAACAAATAAAACCATAATATGCATTCAACATTTTGTTTTAAAACCCTTAGTGATTTAAGTCTCCCCAACAGAAGAAGCACGACAAGAAACTCATGAACGCCTACACATGTAATCTCCATGGTTATTATTCCTTTAGGAAACAATTTCTCCACATCGTAGTCCACGAGGCATCAACGACTGTGCCTGTGGGTGGGGGGCTATCACACCTGCTCCCCATGGCCAGGCGTAGGTCACCCCCAGGGTCACCGTTACCTACACTAAAGTGGTGTATCTGGTGTGGCACACGCGGGGCACCACTGAGCCATTTCTATTGAAGTCAATTAAGCAATCCTCGTACAGTGAAGACTTTTCTTTAAATGATGATCTGTATTTGATGGCTAGATTATATCAAGCTACTTACATAAATTAAGTAAAAATATATCTTCAGGTGTTTGGAGAGGGGCACAATTCATTGCTCGCCATCAGCAGTTTTCCAGCGCTGCGCCAGCCTCCCTGACACCCCTAAAACAAGGTCCTCCCCCCAATAGTGCTCCCCATTATTCAACCAGCCATTGTGCGGCTAAAAATATAAAATGATACACAACAAAACTATTCATTCTACAGGAGAAAATCTATTCATTCTACAGAAGAAACTATCTAGTCAGGAGGCCAATCATCCTGTTAAAAACCCCACACTACAAAACATTGCACAGAACTTACCATAAGCCAACTTAATGTTATCTTCATAATGACTCCTGTAGTGTGGGAACCTAGCTGTGGGTGTGCTGAGTGGCCTAGCTCAAGCTATAAGGGGCTGGAGAGGTCGCCTGTGGAAAGAGACAGCCTGCAAATAGTGTGGTATCTATGTTGAAGGTGGACAGGCAGGTGAGGGCAGTGTGATGGTGACTTTGATTGTTGAAAAGATAACTCTACTAAGGGTATATAAGAGGCGCTTATTTCAGAAAGTCGATAAACGCCATCAATAAAAAACTAAGAAAATGGCTTCAAAATGTTTTAATGTTCAAAAGATATGACATTTTGAACATAAACATTTTGAAGCCATTTTCTTAAGTTTTTTATTGATGGCGCCTATCGACTTTCTGAAATAAGCGCCTCATATAGAAGATTTAAAATGACTCATCTATTGACATGGTTCCTCACGGTAGAACATAGCATTCATTCCTACAACCACATTACACATAATTCGTGCCTCTAAATTGGTTCAGAAAATAATAAGGCAAAATAATGTAGCACTTTACTGCAAAAGTATAATATATAAATAATCCACCAGTGAGGAGCCAGAATAGGCCAACACACACCTGGCAAACTGTTCCCTGTTCACTCTCGCCCTGACTCAGGAGATCACCAGGCGCTCCAGGGAGTAGTTCGCCGAGGAGTGGGTGTGCTTGGACAGAGGCTTACCCTTGATTATTCTTCGGGCCAGCAGTTCAATGTCTGACATGCCCTCCAAGAATTTGATCTGAGGAAATAGAAATGTAAAGATCAATACAGAGTTGACTTTTGATGATAATTATTTGACTTTTGATGATAATTATTTGACTTTTGATGATAATTATTTGACTTTTGATGATAATTATTTGACTTTTGATGATATTTATTTGACTTTTGATGATAATTATTTGACTTTTGATATTTATTTGACTTTTGATGATAATTATTTGACTTTTGATGATAATTATTTGACTTGATGATATTTATTTGACTTTTGATGATAATTATTTGACTTTTGATGATAATTATTTGACTTGATAATTATTTGACTTTTGATGATAATTATTTGACTTTTGATGATAATTATGCAGAACCTTCCGTTTCCTATGAATAAGCACAGTATGTATTCAAATTTTTTTAACTGCCTCATATCAAACACCTCATCCCCGAGGTCACCCTAATGACATGGGAGAGCAATCCATAACCTTCGGATACTATATGACATAAGAAAATAAGGAAGCTACAAGAGGCCGCGAGACCTACACATGGTAGTTCCTGTCACCTAACACTACCTACATCCACCTTTCATCCCCATCCATGAACCTATCCAGCCCCTCTTTAAAGCTCCCTAATGACTCCGCACTAACTACCTGTCTACTGAGTCCATTCCATTCATTCACCACCCTATTTCCTTTCTAAATCTACGCCCTTCCAGCTTGAATGGAAGAATTTCACCAAGACTAAAGTAAAAGAAAAAGAAAATAAGGAAGCTACAAGAGGCCGCGAGACCTACACGTGGTAGTTCCTGTTAATTATTAGCTAAGTACGTACAGTATAGAATTAGTAACACTTTAGAATAGCCTACCATGACTGAGACTTGTGTGAAGCATGAGAGCAGCAGGCGGTGGATGGCCACCTCTGAGCTCATGACCAGCTGGTGGTAGTTGGTCTCCAGCAGCAGACTGAGCCACAGTGCTGTCTGGCTCACCGAGGGCGCCTCCTTCTCCTGTGGGCTCACTTCCACCTGATGGCAAAGGAATAAGACACAAAAGCATTCATAAGTCCGTGTAGGCATCAGTCATCACCGCCAGAATAACAGCATCCCAGCTTTCCATATAAAAACTTTCAAAATCACTCCATTGACATTTTAGCTCTTGCCATTTTATTTCAACTTTAGTTAATTACATTTGACAATTCCATACATAACGAAAGAAAATGCGAAAGAACACATTGGAAGACGAATGCAAGTTGTTACAATAAGCTTTACTCTAGCCTCCCTCCTTCACTACAGCTTCTATACAACTAAGAATAGCCCTTGAAATGAATACAGAAATATATCACAGTACAGGTTGAAGTTCCCAAACTCGGCAACCTCGGGACCAGCGCCGAGCCGAGTAATGGAATTTTCCGACTTTTAGAACGTACTGAGGTTCCGCCATCCAACTTCTACAAAAGGTCAATTTTCTCAAAAAATAGTTAGCACATTGTTCTTCCTTTTCTTTTCACTTCCACCAGTAGGTGTTCCTGGACGTTTGGGAGCCATAATACCAATAACAGACTTGTAGAAGTACACAAAATAACAGTGTACACAACTCTACAGTCACAACACCACTGAACAATAACAACAAACAAATCGGCGGGAGAAACCAAGCGGCCTAGTGTGGTGGCACCTAGCGGCCGACCCGGCAACTACGCGCCGGGTTTTAGGTGTTCTGCCGTGTTTTGGAAAATCTGGAACCGTAGCCGAGTTTTGGGTGTTGCCGAGTTTGGGAACTTCAACCTGTACCGCTATTAGGCAAGAGATGTATATAAAGGTAGAGGAAGTGATGTAGGAAGGTAGAATAGCAGCAAGGTTTAATCTAGCCTCTCTTCTTCACTATATATATACTACAGATTCCATACACAATGAAAGGAAATGCAATAGAACACATTGGAAGAGTATTGCCAGTTGTTACCTCCCCGGCAGCAATAAGGAAGTGGAGGTACTTGATGAGGCTGAGGGCGTGGTCGAAGCTCATCTTGGGGAGGGCGGTGAGGAGCTGCACGTCTGTAAAAGGCCTCTTCAGAATGCCATTGATGAAATAGGCCTTGCCAGCTGGAAACGGACATACGATTTCTGCCATGATGAAAGAATGAGGAAATTATTGACAGGTGTATGTAGTAAAACAATCCTACCATCAACCCCTTCACGCCCAGATCTTTCCTTTGCTAAATAAAATTGTATGTTGTCGAGCCATGAAATTAAGAAGTTACTTAATATACCAAATTAGTTAGTGGACAAGGATACTAAACAGGTCATATCTATAAAATATTCCTTAGATTCACAAAAAATCGTCTAATAGCACCCAAATTACAATGGAAATTACGTTCTGGGTCTCAAGGGGTTAATGCTGATGTATGCACTTGGTGTTGAAATGGTGGTGGGTGAAAGCTTCAAAATATACAAGTATGACATGACAAATAATATGACATGACAAAATATGACAAGTATGTGTATTGTCACCCTGGCTGTTCAAGTTGTTTAAGGATGGATATGTGAGAACGAGGTACAAATGTTGGTCTAAAACTACAGTCAGAGGATGTTGAATTGTAGTTGAATACTCCATACGTCTGTATCTACATGTCTGCCCACGCCTAGAAGTCACGGATTCAAGCTGGAAAAGCGTAGATTTAAAAAAGAAATAGGGAAAAACTGGTTCACAAATAGGGTGGTAAATGATTGGAATGGACTCAGTAGACAGGTAGTTAGTGCGGAGTCATTAGGGAGCTTTAAAGGGAGGCTAGATAAATTCATGGATGGGGATGAAAGGTAGATGTAGGTAGTGTTAAGTAGCAGGAACTACCTCGTGTAGGTCTCACGGCCTCTTGTAGCTTCCTTATTTTCTTATGTTCTTATACGATGTTGTTTGTGAATGTTATCAAGTCAATTGCAGAATATTAAAGGGATTTATATATTTGGTCATGGAGTATGATAGAATTTACTTAAGGCTGATTCACACTGGCGTTTTTTCGGCATTTTTATCTGACGAGAAGTCGGTCTCTTGAAAGACCGAGCGATCGGTGTGTGATTTTTGTTGAAAACCTATTGCGATCATGACACCAGCCCCAGACCCAGACCCCTTCTCGTCAGATAAAAATGCCGAAAAAACGCCAGTGTGAATCAGCCTTCAGGGAGGGAGCTGAAAGGTAAATATTGAATACAAATTATGGCAATGATTTAGCGGAAAAAAAAAAGAGTAAAAAAAGCATGACTCAATTGCATATAAAAGTAAATAACATAATGTGCGAGGACAGAGAAGCTATGACATAAAATCACATCAA
The DNA here is from genome assembly GCA_016584305.1 of Chionoecetes opilio. Lineage (NCBI taxonomy): Eukaryota > Metazoa > Arthropoda > Malacostraca > Decapoda > Majidae > Chionoecetes > Chionoecetes opilio. The sequence goes on from JACEEZ010011148.1 coordinate 57,393, forward strand.
TAATGGAGAGGGAGAACAATGACACCGCCTTGGTTCTGATCCCGGCCAAGTCCATTCTCCACTATTAGTATTATATATAACACGTATAATTTTTTCTCTCTGCAAACATGGATGCATGGAAGGATGTGTTGCGTCACTATGGATGTTCAATTTGTGATCATGGTGAAGGCAAGGGTTGATGGTGCGGCACTATACACTGTGATGACCGAGTTCAAGGGAGGATTTATAAAACGTTGTCAAATGGACTGCAGAACATTAGAGGGATTGGCAAAAATTAAAAAAAATAAATATTGCTAATCAGTGACGGATGTTGAAAGTAATGCAATGGAGTTTTCTATTTTGCGAGAGAGAGAGAGAGAGAGAGAGAGAGAGAGAGAGAGAGAGAGAGAGAGAGAGAGAGAGAGAGAGAGAGAGAGAGAGAGAGAGAGAGCGAGAGCGAGAGCGAGAGAGAGAGCGAGAGAGAGAGAGAGAGAGAGAGTGTGTGCGTGTGCGTGCATGTGCGTGCGTGTGTGTGTGTGTGTTTGTGTGTATGACATCATGGGATTATAATTTATACAGTAATCTATCAATATAATTCTAAGAAAAAGATAAGGACACTTACTATCTCCTTCCTCCTCCTGGGGATCATAGTCCATCTGCATGTGGGGAGTCTGACACAGGCCCTCGAAGGCAGTGCTCGGGCAGCCCACGTAGAAGGTGAGCACGTCCACCAGGGAGGTCTCGGGAACATCCACGAAGATGTTCATTGCCTCACGTAACAGATTCAACCTCTTCAGCTCGATAAGATGAGCGATCACCTCTGCCACCATCCTGAGTAAGGGGTGAAAAACCAGTGAAGTTCTTTTATACATGTACGAGAAGCACACACACACCTCACACAGATAGAGCTCTTGGATGTGTCGGAAAACCTCACACAAATAGCTCTTGGAAGTGTTGGAAAACCTCACACAAATAGAGCTCTTGGATGTGTCGGAAAACCTCACACAAATAGCTCTTGGAAGTGTTGGAAAACCTCACACAAATAGAGCGCTTGGAAGTGTTGGAAAACCTCACACAAATAGCTCTTGGAAGTGTTGGAAAACCTCACACAAATAGAGCGCTTGGAAGTGTTGGAAAACCTCACACAAATAGAGCTCTTGGAAGTGTTGGGAAACCTCACACAAATAGCTCTTGTTAGTGTTGTAAAACCTCACACAAATAGAGCTCTTGGAAGTGTTGGAAAACCTCACACAAATAGAGCGCTTGGAAGTGTTGGAAAACCTCACACAAATAGAGCGCTTGGAAGTGTTGGAAAACCTCACACAAATAGAGCGCTTGGAAGTGTTGGAAAACCTCACACAAATAGAGCGCTTGGAAGTGTTGGAAAACCTCACACAAATAGAGCGCTTGGAAGTGTTGGAAAACCTCACACAAATAGAGCTCTTGGAAGTGTTGGAAAACCTCACACAAATAGAGCTCTTGGAAGTGTTGGGAAACCTCACACAAAGAGCTCTTGCAAGTGTTGGAAAACCTCACACAAATAGAGCTCTTGGATGTGTCGGAAAACCTCACACAAATAGAGCTCCTGGAAGTGTTGGAAAGAAAACCTCACACAAATAGAGCTCTTGGAAGTGTTTGAAAACCTCACACAAATTGAGCTCTTGGAAGTGTTGGAAAACCTCACACAAATAGAGCACTTGGAAGTGTTGGAAAACCTCACACAAATAGAGCGCTTGGAAGTGTTGGAAAACCTCACACAAATAGAGCTCTTGGAAGTGTTGGAAAACCTCACACAAATAGAGCGCTTGGAAGTGTTGGAAAACCTCACACAAATAGAGCTCTTGCAAGTGTTGGAAAACCTCACACAAATAGAGCGCTTGGAAGTGTTGGAAAACCTCACACAAATAGAGCGCTTGGAAGTGTTGGAAAACCTCACACAAATAGAGCGCTTGGAAGTGTTGGAAAACCTCACACAAATAGAGCACTTGGAAGTGTTGGAAAACCTCACACAAATAGAGCGCTTGGAAGTGTTGGAAAACCTCACACAAATAGAGCGCTTGGAAGTGTTGGAAAACCTCACACAAATAGAGCTCTTGGAAGTGTTGGAAAACCTCACACAAATAGAGCGCTTGGAAGTGTTGGAAAACTATGGCATAAATAATCTCAATAACTTTTACTACACTTCATTTTTGCAGTTTTGCGATTCATCTTAACCCCTCCACGCCCAGGTCTTTCCTTTGCTATAAAAAATTGTCTGTTGTTAGCCATAAAATTACAAAAAGTCACTGAATATACCACATTAGCTAGTGGACAAGGATACTAAACAGGTCATAGCTATAAAATATTCCTTATAGTCACTAAAAAAACGTCTAATGGCACCCAAATTACAATGGAAATTACGTTCTGGGCCTCAAGGGATTAATAAGGTGTATGAAATTACAACCCTATCCTCGTACGTCCATTATCCTTCCCATACAAAAACTTCTTTCAATAAACATTGCAAAATAATATGACTAACTACTGTCTGTCCTCCATTGAACAATAAATAAATCAGTCATTGAGAGCGAATGTAAAAATAAAATGGGTTACAATTGGGTCACACACACACCATCATTCACACATCACTTATATATGTGTGCAGAGAGAACTGTGAGGTTATAAACAGGTTATGATAACTACACTGAAGACTGTATGGAGGGGAAAAACTGTAGGCCTAGCGGATAATTTGTGACCTGTGTGGGGCGGAAAAGGAGGACTTCAAATATTTCCTGTTATGGTGCCCAGCCTACAATAATGAAAGAAAGAAAAGTGCGAGGCTACAACAACCTTACATAGAGGAGGAAGAGGATATAGTGGGGGAGTATTTGTTTGGAGAGGGGAATGTGGAAGAAGCAAAAAGAATTATAAACAGTTTTTGGATGACCAGAGAAAATAAGAAGAAAGAAAAAGAAAGAAACTAAAGGAAGAATAAGAGAAGACGACTACATAAAGATCCAGACTGCAAGAAGAAACATGTCAGGGAGTGCCGTTGAAAAAGGCCTGACTCCCGACCAAAAAAGCAAAAAGAACAATCAACAGTTTTTGGATAACCAGAGAAAATAAGAAGAAAGAAAAAGACACTAAAAATATAGAATAAGAGAAGACGACTACATAAAGACCTTGATGGCACTCACATGCTCTCAGACAGGGCTCCTCTATTGATCTGTGCCATCACTTTGTTGAGCCCCGCACTCTTGTTGCTGTAGATGGTCTCCTTGGCTTCCTTGGGGACATCCTCCAGCTGACCTTCCATCTTCGCCCAGCTATGACAACCTTCAGACGGAAAACCCTTGGTCTCTGTAACAAAAGTAAAATATTCGGGTAATACTTATATTTACGTTTTTTTCTTCAATGACATCAGCTTTCTGTTTAACGTCACATTTTCCCGTAGTATCTTGAGGTTAGACGGTTAATGATACACTTCTAACTATCTCTATCCATTGCCTCAACGTCTTATAGTATTAGTCTCAACGTCTTATAGTATTAGTCTCAATGTCTTATAGTATTAGTCTCAACGTCTTATAGTATTAGTCTCAACGTCTTATAGTATTAGTCTCAACGTCTTATAGTATTAGTCTCAACGTCTTATAGTATTAGTCTCAACGTCTTATAGTATTAGTCTCAGCGTCTTATAGTATTAGTCTCAACGTCTTATAGTATTAGTCTCACCGTCTTATAGTATTAGTCTCAGCGTCTTATAGTATTAGTCTCAACGTCTTATAGTATTAGTCTCAATGTCTTATAGTATTAGTCTCAATGTCTTATAGTATTAGTCTCACCGTCTTATAGTATTAGTCTCAATGTCTTATAGTATTAGTCTCAACGTCTTATAGTATTAGTCTCAACGTCTTATAGTATTAGTCTCAACGTCTTATAGTATTAGTCTCAACGTCTTATAGTATTAGTCTCAACGTCTTATAGTATTAGTCTCAATGTCTTATAGTATTAGTCTCAACGTCTTATAGTATTAGTCTCAATGTCTTATAGTATTAGTCTCAACGTCTTATAGTATTAGTCTCAACGTCTTATAGTATTAGTCTCAGCGTCTTATAGTATTAGTCTCAGCGTCTTATAGTATTAGTCTCAACGTCTTATAGTATTAGTCTCAACGTCTTATAGTATTAGTCTCAATGTCTTATAGTATTAGTCTCAACGTCTTATAGTATTAGTCTCAACGTCTTATAGTATTAGTCTCAACGTCCTATAGTATTAGTCTCAATGTCTTATAGTATTAGTCTCAACGTCTTATAGTATTAGTCTCAACGTCTTATAGTATTAGTCTCAATGTCTTATAGTATTAGTCTCAACGTCTTATAGTATTAGTCTCAATGTCTTATAGTATTAGTCTCAATGTCTTATAGTATTAGTCTCAACGTCTTATAGTATTAGTCTCAATGTCTTATAGTATTAGTCTCAATGTCTTATAGTATTAGTCTCAATGTCTTATAGTATTAGTCTCAACGTCTTATAGTATTAGTCTCAATGTCTTATAGTATTAGTCTCAACGTCTTATAGTATTAGTCTCAACGTCTTATAGTATTAGTCTCAACGTCCTATAGTATTAGTCTCAATGTCTTATAGTATTAGTCTCAACGTCTTATAGTATTAGTCTCAACGTCTTATAGTATTAGTCTCAATGTCTTATAGTATTAGTCTCAACGTCTTATAGTATTAGTCTCAATGTCTTATAGTATTAGTCTCAATGTCTTATAGTATTAGTCTCAACGTCTTATAGTATTAGTCTCAATGTCTTATAGTATTAGTCTCAATGTCTTATAGTATTAGTCTCAACGTCTTATAGTATTAGTCTCAACGTCTTATAGTATTAGTCTCAATGTCTTATAGTATTAGTCTCAACGTCTTATAGTATTAGTCTCAACGTCTTATAGTATTAGTCTCAATGTCTTATAGTATTAGTCTCAACGTCTTATAGTATTAGTCTCAACGTCTTATAGTATTAGTCTCAACGTCCTATAGTATTAGTCTCAATGTCTTATAGTATTAGTCTCAACGTCTTATAGTATTAGTCTCAACGTCTTATAGTATTAGTCTCAATGTCTTATAGTATTAGTCTCAACGTCTTATAGTATTAGTCTCAATGTCTTATAGTATTAGTCTCAATGTCTTATAGTATTAGTCTCAACGTCTTATAGTATTAGTCTCAATGTCTTATAGTATTAGTCTCAATGTCTTATAGTATTAGTCTCAACGTCTTATAGTATTAGTCTCAACATCTTATAGTATTAGTCTCACCGTCTTATAGTATTAGTCTCAACGTCTTATAGTATTAGTCTCAATGTCTTATAGTATTAGTCTCAATGTCTTATAGTATTAGTCTCAATGTCTTATAGTATTAGTCTCAACGTCTTATAGTATTAGCCTCAACGTCTTATAGTATTAGTCTCAACGTCCTATAGTATTAGTCTCAACGTCTTATAGTATTAGTCTCAATGTCTTATAGTATTAGTCTCAACGTCTTATAGTATTAGTCTCACCGTCTTATAGTATTAGTCTCAACGTCTTATAGTATTAGTCTCAACGTCTTATAGTATTAGTCTCAATGTCTTATAGTATTAGTCTCAATGTCTTATAGTATTAGTCTCAACGTCTTATAGTATTAGTCTCAACGTCTTATAGTATTAGTCTCAACGTCTTATAGTATTAGTCTCAACGTCCTATAGTATTAGTCTCAACGTCTTATAGTATTAGTCTCAACGTCTTATAGTATTAGTCTCAATGTCTTATAGTATTAGTCTCAATGTCTTATAGTATTAGTCTCACCGTCTTATAGTATTAGTCTCAACGTCTTATAGTATTAGTCTCAATGTCTTATAGTATTAGTCTCAATGTCTTATAGTATTAGTCTCACCGTCTTATAGTATTAGTCTCAACGTCTTATAGTATTAGTCTCAACATCTTATAGTATTAGTCTCAACGTCTTATAGTATTTGTCTCAATGTCTTATAGTATTAGTCTCAACGTCTTATAGTATTAGTCTCAACGTCTTATAGTATTAGTCTCAATGTCTTATAGTATTAGTCTCAACGTCCTATAGTATTAGTCTCAACGTCTTATAGTATTAGTCTCAACATCTTATAGTATTAGTCTCAACGTCTTATAGTATTAGTCTCAATGTCTTATAGTATTAGTCTCAACGTCTTATAGTATTAGTCTCACCGTCTTATAGTATTAGTCTCAATGTCTTATAGTATTAGTCTCAATGTCTTATAGTATTAGTCTCAACGTCTTATAGTATTAGTCTCAACGTCTTATAGTATTAGTCTCAACGTCTTATAGTATTAGTCTCAACGTCTTATAGTATTAGTCTCAATGTCTTATAGTATTAGTCTCAACGTCCTATAGTATTAGTCTCAATGTCTTATAGTATTAGTCTCAATGTCTTATAGTATTAGTCTCAATGTCTTATAGTATTAGTCTCAATGTCTTATAGTATTAGTCTCAACGTCTTATAGTATTAGTCTCAACGTCTTATAGTATTAGTCTCAACGTCTTATAGTATTAGTCTCACCGTCTTATAGTATTAGTCTCAACGTCTTATAGTATTAGTCTCAACGTCTTATAGTATTAGTCTCAACGTCTTATAGTATTAGTCTCAATGTCTTATAGTATTAGTCTCAACGTCTTATAGTATTAGTCTCAACGTCCTATAGTATTAGTCTCAACGTCTTATAGTATTAGTCTCAACGTCTTATAGTATTAGTCTCAATGTCTTATAGTATTAGTCTCACCGTCTTATAGTATTAGTCTCAACGTCTTATAGTATTAGTCTCAACGTCCTATAGTATTAGTCTCAACGTCTTATAGTATTAGTCTCAACGTCTTATAGTATTAGTCTCAACGTCCTATAGTATTAGTCTCAACGTCTTATAGTATTAGTCTCAACGTCTTATAGTATTAGTCTCAACGTCCTATAGTATTAGTCTCAACGTCTTATAGTATTAGTCTCAACGTCCTATAGTATTAGTCTCAATGTCTTATAGTATTAGTCTCAACATCTTATAGTATTAGCCTCAACGTCCTATAGTATTAGTCTCAACGTCTTATAGCATTAGTCTCAACGTCTTATAGCATTAGTCTCAACGTCTTATAGTATTAATCTCAACGTCTTATAGTATTAGTCTCAATGTCTTATAGCATTAGTCTCAACGTCTTATAGTATTGTCTCAACGTCTTATAGTATTGTCTCAACGTCTTATAGTATTTGTCTCAATGTCTTATAGTATTAGTCTCAATAACTTATAGTATTAGTCTCAACGTCTTATAGTATTAGTCTCAATGTCTTATAGTATTAGTCTCAACGTCTTATAGTATTGTCTCAACGTCTTATAGTATTAGTCTCAATGTCTTATAGTATTAGTCTCAATGTCTTATAGTATTAGTCTCAATGTCTTATAGTATTAGTCTCAACGTCTTATAGTATTAGTCTCAATGTCTTATAGTATTAGTCTCAACGTCTTATAGTATTAGTCTCAATGTCTTATAGTATTAGTCTCAACTCTTATAGTATTAGTCTCAACGTCTTATAGTATTAGTCTCAACGTCTTATAGTATTAGTCTCAATGTCTTATAGTATTAGTCTCAACGTCTTATAGTATTAGTCTCAACGTCTTATAGTATTAGTCTCAACGTCTTATAGTATTAGTCTCAATGTCTTATAGTATTAGCCTCAACGTCCTATAGTATTAGTCTCAACGTCTTATAGTATTAGTCTCAACGTCTTATAGTATTAGTCTCAACGTCTTATAGTATTAGTCTCAGCGTCTTATAGTATTAGTCTCAATGTCTTATAGTATTAGTCTCAACGTCTTATAGTATTAGTCTCAACGTCTTATAGTATTAGTCTCAATGTCTTATAGTATTAGTCTCAACGTCCTATAGTATTAGTCTCAATGTCTTATAGTATTAGTCTCAACGTCTTATAGTATTAGTCTCAACGTCTTATAGTATTAGTCTCAACGTCTTATAGTATTAGTCTCAACGTCTTATAGTATTAGTCTCAACGTCTTATAGTATTAGTCTCAACGTCTTATAGTATTAGTCTCAATGTCTTATAGTATTAGTCTCAATGTCTTATAGTATTAGTCTCAATGTCTTATAGTATTAGTCTCAATGTCTTATAGTATTAGTCTCAATGTCTTATAGTATTAGTCTCAACGTCTTATAGTATTAGTCTCAATGTCTTATAGTATTAGTCTCAATGTCTTATAGTATTAGTCTCAATGTCTTATAGTATTAGTCTCAACGTCTTATAGTATTAGTCTCAACGTCTTATAGTATTAGTCTCAATGTCTTATAGTATTAGTCTCAACGTCTTATAGTATTAGTCTCAACGTCTTATAGTATTAGTCTCAACGTCTTATAGTATTAGTCTCAACGTCTTATAGTATTAGTCTCAACGTCTTATAGTATTAGTCTCAACGTCTTATAGTATTTGTCTCAACGTCTTATAGTATTAGTCTCAACGTCTTATAGTATTTGAAACACAGTAATTTTCATCCTATAAATACACCTCATGAACCTTGCCTATGAGTAAGGCCCCAAGTTCCCTAGTCCTGCCTTCCTTACCTGCTATCCTGCTGCCAAACAGAGTGGCCAGGTTGGACTCCTGCACAGTGAAGGGAATCATGGCCAGGGAGCCGCCCTCCACCACCACCAGGCCGCTGGCTGTGACCCAGGCGGGGGGAGGCCGGTGGTACATCTTGAGGGGTTGGGTGCTGGTCACGAGGGAGAACTTGATGTCCCGCAGCACAATGACCCCACCTGTGTTGGATGGCAATTGAATTGAATTAATGCTAAAAAATGGAAAATGTGCCAGACATCAGAGGTCATATGGCACTATGGCAAAGCATAATGAAGGGGAGAGGTTATAGAGAAAGAGTGAAACGGTGAGGGAAGGGGAAAGGAACGGAATGTTATAGCAGTAGGGTTAGATATGTATATGTATGTATATGTATATGTATGTATATGTATATGTATGTATGGAAGGATGTGTATTTGTTGGGAGAAGGAGAACACACATTGGGAAGTGGGACAGGGGGGTGAGTAAGGAAAGTTTCTTGGAGGCAGATAACATGAGGCTTATGGCAAGGAATCAGGAAACAAAGATCTTGCCTGTGGGAGCAGAAGTCATGAATGTTCCAATGAAGAACAGACAGAGACAGTAGTGTTGGATGGCAGCGGGTCAACTCTTGGTTATGTAGTGACAAGAATGAACCAGATTTCACCCATATGAATGAGGCCAAATAAATATTGAGTCGACATACGAGTCATTATTGTTATTCATATATTCCGAGCACGCCACTCGGAGACGCTGACCACTCTGCTGCCGCCTCCCCCCATGAATGGAGAATTGAACCTCAAACCCTTCAGGTATCAGTCATATCCTATCAATCACTACACACCATTATTTCATTACCTCTTTTTTTTCTCCCTTGGCCAGTCCTTTGTGATGTTAAAAAAAAAAAAAAAAAAAAAAAAAAATAAATAAATAAATAAAAAATAAATAAATAAATAAATAAATAAATAAATAAATAAATAAATAAATAAATAAAAAAATAAAAAATCAGGCTGCTATAGTCTTTCCATTTTATGAAGTCACTTGTAGAAATTATCCACCAATCACCCTCTCAATTAGTAGTGGTAGTTTTGTTTCACCCCTTCTTATGAGGGAGCCCATCAGGGTGGCAAGGTTGGTAGAGACGTGAGTTCGCAATGTGCAGCGTCCCTGTGCATTCGGTCAGCGGTTCGAGTCCGCCTAGTTCGTGCTGACGTGGCGGCGCTTTGTATAGTCAATAACCTTGTAGTTGGTACTTGCAAAGTGTCTAGATAGGATGAAAATCTTATCTTATCTTATCTTCTTATGAGGGAGGTATTGTTCACTCACCATAGGGGGAAAGTAGGAATGTATAAATATATAGGTAATTATAATGGTAATGGGTAGAAATTAAAGCGACTAAAGTGACTTATACATTGGAAAGCTATAGGGATACTCCATCAGCCCTGTCAGGCAGAGCTCGGCCTATGTATGTGGACCTATACAACAGTGGTGGCTGGTCTGCTGTTTGTGCAGAATGTGGGGTAGCACAGGTGTCCATGTAGGTATATCCTATGTACTTTGTTACTATGTCCCCTAATGTGCCTAGACTATGCTCTTTTGTTTTATTTTGCTCTAGTACTTCAGTAAACTCCTTGGCTTGTTCTTGTTGCTTGCTTTGTTTTTGTCTGTATGCCTCCGGGCGAGAATAAAATTATTATTATTATTATTATTATTATTATTATTATTATTATTATTATTATTATAGGTAACATGTACAGTAAAACCTCTCATATTCGGACTTTGACATTATTCGGACCTCCTTTTTTTTTTTTTTTTAGGGGTCGAAATTTCCTAGCTTCCTAATTCACCTATAACTGTATATTTTTTTTTAAGGGGTCGAAATTTCCTAGCTTCCTAATTCACCTATAATTGTATTTTTTTTTTTAAGGGGTCGAAATTTCCTAGCTAAATATTCATTTTTTTTTTTTTTTTTTACATATCCCCCCATTATTCGGATCCTTGCATTACTCGGACCACTCCTTGGCCCAATTAGTCCGAATATGAGAGGGTTTACTGTAATAAGAAGAGCCTCGGTGCCCCAGCCTCACCTTCATCCTCCTTGTCCTGGCCCACGATGGCAATATGGCTGGGAGAAAGTTCCAGTATCTTGGTGGGCTTGTCTGCAATGACTTGTTGCTCTGTGGCATGGAGGCGTCCGGGCAGGTTTTCAAGGTAGTCATTTTGAAATTCAAAAACATACATTGCTCCTGTAGACCCTGGAGAATGGAAAGAAGGATTTAGTGAATGATACACTGAAGACTGTATGGAGGGGGAAAAAACTGTAGGCCTATGGGATAATTTGTGACCTGTGTGGGGCAGAAAAGGAGGACTTAAAACATTTCCTGTTATGGTGCCCAGCCTAAATAATGAAAGAAAGAAAAGTGCGAGGCTACAACAACCTTACATAGAGGAGGAAGAGGATATAGTGGGGGAGTATTTGTTTGGAGATGGGAATGTGGAAGAAGCAAAAAGAACAATCAACAGTTTTTGGATGACCAGAGAAAATAAGAAGAAAGAAAAAGAAAGAAAAAGAAAGAAACTAAAAGAAGAATAAGAGAAGACGACTAAATAAAGACCCAGACAGCAAGAAGAAACACGTCAGGGAGTGCCGTTGAAAAAGGCCAGACTCCCGACCCACAACTGAACTGAACTGGGAGACAAGGAACAGGTGCCTGACATAGATCCTATTATCCCTAACCTTATTTTCTTTGGCAAATGATATCTCTACATGGATCTGCCTGTCTTCTGCTGCGGCCATTCCTTACAGGCTGACTTGGCAGTTTTAGTATTTTCTTTGGCAAATGATATCTCTACGTGGGTCTGCCTGTCTTCTGTTGTGGCCATTCCTACAGGCAGTTCTTTGCAGTTTTAGTATTTTCTTTGGCAAATGATATCTCTACGTGGGTCTGCCTGTCTTCTGTTGTGGCCATTCCTTACAGGCAGTTCTTTATAGTTTTAGTATTTTCTTTGGCAAATGATATCTGTACGTGGGTCTGCCTGTCTTCTGTTGTGGCCATTCCTTACAGGCAGTTCTTTGCAGTTTTAGTATTTTCTTTGGCTAATGATATCTCTACGTGGGTCTGCCTGTCTTCTGTTGTGGCCATTCCTCACAGGCAGTTCGTGGCAGTTCACAATGAAACAGAGATACAGTATGAGGTGGTCAGCAAACTTACACAGTGTTATGAGCTTTGCTGATGACGTGGCACAAACTCCTGTGAGCCGTGCATCATTAAGGGCAAGGCTGTGGCTGTCCTGGGGCTGACTGACACACTCCCCCAGCGGCAGTCTGTACAGAGTGCGGGATCCACCCTGAGGGAGAGATAAGAGTGTTTGTCAAATTGATGCAGATTTATCAGTCATAATAATACATCTTGAAGAAGTAACCCAATCCCATACTGCAGGATTGGAGATCAACAATGTGATTTTTATTTTATTGACCACACTGTTTGTCCACGTAGGTAAACTTTACAAAAATAACTAAAATAGCTATTACGGTAGATATTCATACAGAAACAACTGAGAAAGAGCATTAATTCCAGACAACTAAAGCAGATATAACATTAATTCTCTTAGATCACGCAATCCATCAATAGACAGATAAACAAACACTCAACATAGTTTTTTCTCACCTGCTTCTCTACCAGCATCACAATGAGTCTTGCTTCTGTCACGATCTCCACATAGGTGATGGTCTCCCCAGCATCAAGAAAACCTTGCCTGGGATTCTTGCGCGAGGCAAGCAGTGCTGGCGACAGCTTCTCAACATGGCCGGTGGTGAAGACAACAAACAAGAGCCATCACTGGTCAGCAGGGTGGAGATGGGTGTCTCAAACTGTAAAGGTGTATTGCTATTACCTACCGGGAACTGAGAAGCTCATAGAAAACTTATTTTCACTCGTTCCAGAGATATTAATTTCTTAATATATGTTAACTGTGCCAGCTGCTGACAGGTTAGGTTAGGTTAGGTTAAATTTGTTTAATAACCAGTGGTTACAGTTAAAGATAATGAAAAAAAAAGTTTTACGGCGGGGTGGAACAGTACACGCGAGGTACCTCTCCGCCAAGTATGTTATTACCGCAAAAAAAAACTAAGGATTTGCGACAGAAACGGTTAGCAGATGAAATCAAAACGCATCAAAACTCACCAGAAAAAAATGATTTCGTCCCTAACCTAACCTAGCCTGCCAGCAGCCGACGTGTAGTCAGAATATATTAAGAAACTAACATCTCTGGAATGAGTGATTTCGAAGGAAAAGCCATACACCAGTGTCTTGTATATGCAGAAGGCACCTCATATAACACAAGGTGCCCTTCGTAGTGAGTGGTGTTTTCTGGAATAATACCGAAGACATTTATAACTACAGCTAAGTATTAATTATCCGACCTTGGGGGGACCGAAGGTAGGTCGGATAATTGGAATAGTCAGATGTTCGGATATCACAGTAACAATAAACGTAAGGACAAAATGGTATAGAACATAAAAGATGCAGCTCTTGAAGGCCGATCCAGTGGTATATGCGAAAGTAAAATTCATGCATAAATAAAGCCACAAATCAATGTTTTCTAAAGACTAAAAAAAACTAAGTAAAATAAATGGCCAAAACAAGACACATTGTGGTGGTGAAAAAAGTCGGTTGTTTGGACAAGTCGGATGTTTGGAGGTCGGATGTGGAATTTGGCTGTACGTGCCTTGTAATGCATTAAACTGCAGTAGAACCACATTTCATTGTTACTTTCACACTCGTTCTGACCTATAGAAACAGTAGAAAGCTGAAAAATACTTGCACCCAGACCCAGTCATGTTATACCTATTAGCCGTTGAGCCTAATACCAAAATTATACCCATTACCAAACCTGTTGATCCCTCATGCCTTGCTAAGTGGCCTGTGGGTGGCTAGCCAAGTGAATAAGCCCAGACTTGGCACAGCTGGCTTTGTACTCACGCTGGATCGCTTGCAGGTGTCCAGGTCTTGGTGTTCGGGGCTCCACATGGTGAGGATGCAGCCGCTCACCACCGCCACCACCCTCTTCTCCTGCCCATGGTAACGGCGGGGCTGGTGAACGGGTGCCAGCTCTTGGTGGTCCAGTTCCTCACCTGCTGCCGGTCAATAATCTGCGGACAGGTCAACAAGGGTTTGTAACACGGCGGTGAAGTAGTCTCTGCCTCGGTAAATTTGTACTTTCAACCAGTAATTGAGTACGAGGTTAACCCCTGAGACCCTAGTACGTAATTTCCATTGTAATTTGGTTACCATTGACAATTTTTAGTGACTATAAGCAATATTTTATAGCTATGACCTGTTTAGTATCCCTGTCCACTAACTAATTTGGTATATTCCGTTACTTTTCGTTATTTTATGGCTCGACAGATTCTCCAGATAGCCCCTTCTAACTTTCCTGAAATCATGGATGTAGAAATGTAAGTATTAACGCCACCACACGTCTGTATACAGAAAAAAAAGTTGTCCTGGCGACTTTACTGTTATCTAAGGTAACCTAATGCGGGAGTAAAAGGGGAATATTTGCACAGATAAGGCATCTCCGACGATTTTTAACGCAACCATCATTCTTAACACATCAAAATACATGGGAAAAGAGGACTTCTAACCTCGTAACTACTCCATACTGGGTTATAATGGAGGAGTTTCACGTTCGTTTTCAGAGACACCAACTATTTTTTCTTGGCCTACAAAAAGTTTTGTTGGTTCAATTGGTGCTATGTTTTATTTTCATTATCACCCTTCCAAAAAAAAAAAATTAAGTCAAGCCTATTGTGGTCAAGGATTAGTTAGGTTTCTTAAAACACAACTGTTTTATACTAGTTTTTCTTTTAATTTTTTTTTTTTTTTTTTGGATCCAAATTAAAACAACATTAAATTCAACACCTATTTAGGCGCAAGTTTTCCAAAAACAACTGTAACTCCATCACATAAATACTGGCTGAAAGTACAAATTAGCGTCCAGCCTCAGCCTGTGGTAGCCTGCCGCCTCGTGTACCGTGTTCCCACCCGTGACACAACACTTCCATCCCTGTACTCACGTTGAACCGTTTGACAAATGACCTGAAGGACACCAGGATGTGATCGTCTTCATCTTGACACACTCCAAGAAGGTTTTTAGGGGAAAAACCCCCGAACAGGACACTCGTTTTGTGCAAGACTGCCGCCATCACTGTTGTTGATGATGATGATGATGATGTTTTTGGGGTGTCGCCTTGGTAACGGCACGCCATGATATATGTAAAGGACAATAGATCAGCATTACTACTAACTAAAAAAAAAAAAATCAATGAGCTATCAAACAGCTTAAGAAACACAGAAATATATGCGTACAGGAAAATGCAGAGAACTTTAAAATGAATTAAAGTAAACAAACCCCTTTTTCTATTATTTTGTTTTATTTAGTTATTTCTGCTTTTATTTTACTGTTGCTGCTGCTTTATAATGCTTTTTCTTTTGTTCCACATTGATAACGATGCCCTCTTTGTTTCCTCTTGCTAATATGCGACAAAGGTCACAAGAAGAAGAAGAAGGTTCAGTCGCCGATGTCAACAAACAGTGAGTTGTGCGTTGTTGTGCGTTGTCCTGAGGCCCTTGTGTCCGCCCCCTCCTCCCTGACCCTCAGAAACCACGCCTAAGGAGCTAGTCAGGGTAAGAAGTTGTAGGAACCTTGTAGGAACCTTGTAGACATTTCAGGACATTACTGTGGATACCCTTCGTAACCTTGTACGGTAGAATTGATGACGTAGGAAGTTATGTACGATATTATTACGTTTACTGTTTACATGTCACTCAGAAGTAAATATAAGCAATAGAAGTGTCAGGCGAGGCGGTAGAGACAATGAGGTAGTGAGGCAAGACAGGACTCAGGGTCACGAGGTAGAGGTTGTGAGTAAATGACCGCGCAGTCCTCGTCCATTTTTCCAGTGTGAGCCCCGTACCGCCGCGACTGCAGGTACGGCGGGGGTTTGTTTACTTTAATTCATTTTAAAGTTCTCTGCATTTTCCTGTATATATTTCTGTGTTTCTTAGGCTGTTTGATAGCTTATGGATTTTTTAATTTTTTTTATTTAGTAATGCTGATCTATTTGTCCTTTACATATCAATAATTTTTATTTCTACATCAATTTTAGGAGGATTTCTGTTTGTTTTAATATATTTTTGATCTTTCCGCATCGTTTTAGGCATTAACCATGGGCCAAATGAGTCGATTTCTATTTTTCAGATCTTAATCTTGGACTTGTATTTTTGTTGATATTTTGCATCGGTCATATTCTTCCTTGTAGTTTGAAGTGTATGGGTTTGTCTGTGTTTCCCAAGTTATTCACACACTCTTTGTGTTTGTGTGCGTTCTGCTACCGTGTACTTCATGTGTTTAGGGGAGAAAAACGGCTGACTCAGTGCTTTAAAATGTTACGTTACCTTAACAAAAACACAAAACCGACTTTTTTACTGTTACTCCAAACTAGGATCTGTTACTGTTTTTAAGCTACATCATTCACGTAGTGAGTAACCCATATGATTCCCTATTTTTTAAAGTCTTCGTTTAAAAGTGAAATTTTGTGTGGGTAAAATTGGTAAATATTGCGCAGTGAATTCGTCTCCTGTTCACACCATGAATTTCCTTATTTCTTTGTTATTTTATGGGTTTTTGAGGGTGTACGTGGTGTATTTATGATCATTGTACATAATCCGTGCTAATTCCTTCATTATTTAGTGTGTATAATGTGTAATGAAGGGCTGCAACCTGTGTTGTGGCCTCGGGCACTGTGTGACGTCACAGCCGGAGTGTTTACAAAAAAATAGGGTTGTGCGGTATCACCATAATACCGGTATTGCCGATACCGGTTTTCGGGAATAATACCGGTACGTCCTCACGCCGGTATCAGTTAAGATACCGGTATCGAATGGTTTTACATATCAATAATTTTATTTCTACATCAATTCTAGGGGGATTTATGTTTGTTTCAATATATTTCGATCTTTCCGCATCGTTTTAGGCATTAACCATGGGCCAAATGAGTCGATTTCTATTTTTCAGATCTTAATCTTGGACTTGTATTTTTGTTGATATTTTGTATCGGTCATATTCTTCCTTGTAGTTGAAGTGTATGGGTTTGTCTGTGTTTCCCAAGTTGTTCACACACTCTTTGTGTTTGTGTGCGTTCTGCTACCGTGTATTTCATGTGTTTAGGGGAGAAAAGTGGCTGACTCAGTGCTTTAAAATGTTACGTTACCTTAACAAAAACACAAAACCGACTTTTTTACTGTTACTCCAAACTAGGATCTGTTACTGTTTTTAAGCTACATCATTCACGTAGTGAGTAACTCATATGATTCCCTATTTTTTAAAGCCTGTGTTTAAAAAGCGAAATTTTGTGTGGGCAAATATTGCGCAGTGAATTAGTCACTTTTCGCACCTTGAATTTCCTTATTTCTTTGTTATTTAATGGGTTTTTGAGGGTGTACGTGGTGTATTTATGATCGTTGTACATTATCCGTGGTAGTTCCTTCATTATTTAGTGTGTATAATGTGTAATGAAGGGCTGCAGCCTTGTGGCCTCGGGCGCTGTGTGACGTCACGCAGGCCAGGCGATGACTCCCTGCCGGGGGGGAAGCGGCCTCTTACTGATTTCAGTGTTATTTTGTCCATTCTTAACCTTAAATTACGGGATTACCCGCCCTAGAGAAGGCCGAGGAAGGGTAAATAAGGAGTCCTTATGTTTACTTATAAAAGCATTTTACTCCGTAACTATTAGGCGAGAGGAAAAACGCATAGAAGCAAAGTTGTTAAGCTTGATGAGTTATATCCAATGCCATAAACAGAAGTCAGTTATCTCTTGTAGATATTGAGATATTTAAAAGTATGTCAAAAATACACCCAATACAATTTTCTCACTTATTTAATATCCAAATTCATTTTGCTATGGCTCATTGTAAAGGCCTGTGCAACCTCTGTCTTCACTCGATCATAGTATTTTCCAGTAACCTCATAGTTTTCGAGTTATTTAAGAAAATGTGATTTTTTACTGAAAATCAAAGATGTTTTCACAAAGTATCTCTCAGGAGATTATAACGGGTATATTATATATACCCGTATTAAGGGCATGTTATATCTACCCCTATTATTATATATACTCTTAATAGGGATTATTAAATAGGGTATTAATATCACAGATATATTTCACCCTATGTTTCCTTATAAATGCATTTTACTCCGTAACTATTAGGCCTAGAGTAAAAATGCATAGACATACTGTACTGTACCAATACTGCATTTCACCTAGCTGAAACTCGCCAAACGTGAGGGACCACTGTATTTATATATGTTGTATTTTGTGTTCTTATGCAAGCATGTGTTTTTTCATTTTTTAAGCATTTCATATGTATTATTTTGTGCTGGAAAGATACATTTTATTGTTGTGCAGAAGGATGTTTAGTAAGAGACGAAAGCAGATCCCCATTGAACCCCTGTTAGGATAGGACTGACATACAACAGACTGATCAGCGATGAGGTGTCGTGGAAGGCAGTATTATTGTACAAAAGTCTTTCTCTGTATTACACTTACATATTCACATTATAAATACCTTAAAAAATTTGTCTATTTCAGAAATCATTCACCATGACAGATCCAGACAGGAATCCAATGAAGAAACAGTTATCGAAAACATCCTTGGAGAAAAGCCTTCAGATGATCTCGCCCCCACAGCAAGCTCCCATCACCATCTACCCCGGGCCCTCGGCTAGGATGGCTAACATGTCTAAAGTAAGCATCCATATGATAGGCTGAATTACATAGGAGGGAAGGTGTGTGTCCAATTTATGGTGTCCAGTGGTTGTTAGAAATACATAGGAGGGAAGGTGTGTCCAATTTATGGTGTCCAGTGGTTGTTAGAAATACATAGGAGGGAAGGTGTGTCCAATTTATGGTGTCCAGTGGTTGTTAGAAATACATAGGAGGGAAGGTGTGTCCAATTTATGGTGTCCAGCGGTTGTTAGAATTACATAGGAGGGAAGGTGTGTCCAATTTATGGTGTCCAGCTGTTGTTAGAATTACATAGGAGGGAAGGTGTGTCCAATTTATGGTGTCCAGTGGTTGTTAGAATTACATAGGAGGGAAGGTGTGTGTCCAATTTATGGTGTCCAGTGGTTGTTAGAATTACATAGGAGGGAAGGTGTGTGTCCAATTTATACTGTCCAGTGGTTGTTACATAAGAACATAAGAAAATAAGGAAGCTACAAGAGGCCGTGAGACCTACACGTGGTAGTTCCTGTAAGAAAATGTTAGAAGTTGTTAGAAGAGTCAAGACCGCCAGAAGAGGAAGAGGTAAAAACGAGAATTGAAGCGTGGTATAATAGAAGTGAAATAGTTTTGTCATCTTGTTGATTTGTTAGATAGCGAGGGTGGAGTGGAGAGACCAGTAAGAACACAGGTAACAACTACATAGATGGAGTGGAGAGACCAGTAAGAACACAGGTAGCAACTACATAGATGGAGTGGAGAGACCAGCAAGAACACAGGTAGCAACTACATAGATGGAGTGGAGAGACCAGTAAGAACACAGGTAGCAACTACATAAATGAAGTGGAGAGACCAGTAAGAACACAGGTAGCAACTACATAAATGAAGTGGAGAGACCAGTAAGAACACAGGTAGCAACTACATAGATGAAGTGGAGAGACTAGCAAGAACACAGGTAGCAACTACATAGATGAAGTGGAGAGAGTTAACGGGACTGGTATCTCTCTCGGTCCACCCACCTGTTCATCCTTCTCGGGGTTGGTGGATAAATGGGTACTTAGGGAAACCTGGGGAAGATAACTGGGGTAACCCGGATGGCATACTAGCCCAGGGTAGCGGGTTGTTACTCACCACAGGCTCAAGGGCTAATGCCACGGAGATGAGCACCGAGGCCACGCACAGCTTAGCGTTTGCTGTATATATCTTTTCCTTTACCTATAACTTACATTTTAGGAGAGGAGAGACACTTCTAGAACTAAATTGGCCCAACCTTCTTATTACATTCTCTTACAGTCTGTCTACTCTTTATAGGGAATGGCAGCTAGCGGGTTTTTTATTATTATTATTATTATTATTATTATTATTATTATTATTATTATTATTATTATCTTTTTTTTTTTTTTTTTTTTTTTTTTTTTTTTTTTGCCATTGGCCTGTCCTTTTTGATATTAACCCCTTGAGACCCAGAACGTAATTGGTTATTTGGGTACCATTAGACGATTTTTCGTGAATATAAGCAATATTTTATAGATATGACCTGTTTAGTATCCTTGTCCACTACCGTAGATAACAGTGAAGTCGCCAGGACAACTTTTTTTTCTGTTTACAGACGTGTGGTGGCGTTAATACTTACATTTCTACATCCATGATTTCAGGACAGTTAGAAGGGGCTATCTGGAGAGTCTGTGTCATTTTGTGTCTTCATCTGTGTCATAGTAGGGCTATAAATGAACAAATCACAAAAATATCTACAAAGTGGCTACCAACAGTAGAGTCGCCATCTAGTGTTTATTTACTGAGTGTCCTGCCGCTGTTGTCGACGCCCGAAAAAAAACCGTGTAGTGAAATTTGAAACCGTGTATACCTGCAGATACAAAGCATAAAACAATGCTGAAACAGGGTAGATTATACAGTCATGATATAAACTACTGTGTATCATCTTCAGTGGCACATAAAAATCAGTAGTGATGCTATAATACGTAATATTTGGCGGCTGGCAACATCACTGCAGGTGGCGACTTTACTGTTATCTACGGTAACTAATTTGGTATTTTCAGTTACTTATCGTAATTTTATGGTTCGACAATAGAATTTTTTTTATAGTCAAGGAAAGATCTGGGCGTGAAGGGGTTAAAAAAATGGACTTATCTACAGTAGCTGTTTTGTACGGAGATCGATGATGACAATCAAATCTGTAACTTCCCTTTTTGATTTATTTTTCCAGGTTGACTTAGATCTCGCCCAACGGTTGGAAAGCCTTCGGAAATCTCACGTTGATGAGTTACCGACTGAGGAAGAAATGGCGTCCAGGCTTGCTCACCTGCAAGGCCTTCCCTCCGACCACTACACCAAGTCCTCCATGCAACACCAGCGACCCGACACCAGAACTGACAGTCAGAGGGCGGATGACCTTATTTCTCAGGTATGTAACATTTCATTGACCCAAGAATACCTGCTGCCAACTACAACAGCCTGCCAACCCACCAGAATACAGGGATTTTTAACCTGTGGGATTTCCTGAATTTGATAGTTAAATTTGATGAATACTGTTTGCACCCTTTTTGTCCACAGTTTATGCAGTGTGAGTTACAAACAGGAACAGTAAACAGTAAAAATAAAAACAGTAAAATTCAACAGTTAACATTAAAGAAATAAAAACAGTAAACAGGAACTACCTCGTGTAGGTCTCACAGCCCTTGTAGCTTCCTTATTTTCTTATGTTCTTATGTTCTTATAAGTTAGTGTATGTTAGAGTGTGCCTCCCTCCCCCCAGGCCATAGATGAGGTGTCCCTGGAAGCAAACGTTCCCAAGGCCGACGATGAGCTGGAGGCCCGCCTGGCCCGCCTGAGGGGCGAGGAGGCCCAGGGCCGGGGTGCCGTGGCCCTGCCCCCCACGGCCTACCCCATGTCACCTCACGCCAGGGCCGACGCCACCTTAGGGGAAGACCTGGATGACATGAGCATGGATGAAGTAAGACTTGTTTTGTAGATCCACTATGCATGATATCCCCCAACAACAAGCAACGTTTATGTTAGAATATCCTCCACATGCATTTTCTGTTCATATATGTTCATGTCATACCAAACCTCCCTTCCATCCCTTCCTTTGTATCCTATGACAGTACACCTCCCTTCCATCCCTTCCTTTGTATCCTATGACAGTACACCTCCCTTCCATCCCTTCCTTTGTATCCTATGACAGTACACCTCCCTTCCTTCCCTTCCTTTGTATCCTATGACAGTACACCTCCCTTCCATCCCTTCCTTTGTATCCTATGACAGTACACCTCCCTTCCATCCCTTCCTTTGTATCCTATGACAGTACACCTCCCTTCCTTCCCTTCCTTTGTATCCTATGACAGTACACCTCCCTTCCATCCCTTCCTTTGTATCCTATGACAGTACACCTCCCTTCCTTCCCTTCCTTTGTATCCTATGACAGTACACCTCCCTTCCATCCCTTCCTTTGTATCCTATGACAGTACACCTCCCTTCCATCCCTTCCTTTGTATCCTATGACAGTACACCTCCCTTCCATCCCTTCCTTTGTATCCTATGACAGTACACCTCCCTTCCATCCCTTCCTTTGTATCCTATGACAGTACACCTCCCTTCCTTCCCTTCCTTTGTATCCTATGACAGTACACCTCCCTTCCATCCCTTCCTTTGTATCCTATGACAGTACACCTCCCTTCCATCCCTTCCTTTGTATCCTATGACAGTACACCTCCCTTCCTTCCCTTCCTTTGTATCCTATGACAGTACACCTCCCTTCCTTCCCTTCCTTTGTATCCTATGACAGTACACCTCCCTTCCTTCCCTTCCTTTGTATCCTATGACAGTACACCTCCCTTCCATCCTTCCTTTGTATCCTATGACAGTACACTCCCTTCCATCCCTTCCTTTGTATCCTATGACAGTACACCTCCCTTCCATCCCTTCCTTTGTATCCTATGACAGTACACCTCCCTTCCATCCCTTCCTTGGTATCCTATGACAGTACACCTCCCTTCCATCCCTTCCTTTGTATCCTATGACAGTACACCTCCCTTCCATCCCTTCCTTTGTATCCTATGACAGTACACCTCCCTTCCATCCCTTCCTTTGTATCCTATGACAGTACACCTCCCTTCCATCCCTTCCTTTGTATCCTATGACAGTACACCTCCCTTCCTTCCCTTCCTTTGTATCCTATGACAGTACACCTCCCTTCCATCCCTTCCTTTGTATCCTATGACAGTACACCTCCCTTCCATCCCTTCCTTTGTATCCTATGACAGTACACCTCCCTTCCATCCCTTCCTTGGTATCCTATGACAGTACACCTCCCTTCCATCCCTTCCTTGGTATCCTATGACAGTACACCTCCCTTCCATCCCTTCCTTGGTATCCTATGACAGTACACCTCCATTCCATCCCTTCCTTTGTATCCTATGACAGTACACCTCCCTTCCATCCCTTCCTTTGTATCCTATGACAGTACACCTCCCTTCCATCCCTTCCTTGGTATCCTATGACAGTACACCTCCCTTCCTTTGTATCCTATGACAGTACACCTCCCTTCCATCCCTTCCTTTGTATCCTATGACAGTACACCTCCATTCCATCCCTTCCTTTGTATCCTATGACACCTTTTTATCATCAGTTCATTGGGTGCATAACTTTCTTGAGTTAGTCTGTGTTGTGGCCTTCTAGCACAATAGGTTGCTCTTCATTGGCGTCTTGAATAAAGTGCTGTTTTTGGCTTTCGTGGCCTAGCTCAATGTTTCTTTGCTATGGTAATTAACACAAATTCCATGGATTTATTGCTAGGTGGTAAAGGGAATTCTACAAGGTCATCATCCCAGATCTGTTTTTCATACTTTGTAGGAAGGAAATATATATAAAGCTTGAGTTGATCACCTCAAAAGAAAACATCCAGGAATAGCAGAAGGTCTCATGACAGTTTTCAAGCTGACGTAAACAATGCATCACTATAAAGCTTAGTGAAGTCTGATATTTTCACATATTGCATAGAATTCTTCCCGACAGGTGGAAGCTCTTATGAAAGCCGCGGAGAAAGAGACGAGCGGTGGCGCGGCGAAGGCCTTGCAGGAGCTCCAAGCCGACCCCGAGCTTGCCGGCGCCATGGCTCAGGCAACCAAGAGGAAAGAGAAGGGACGCCAGAAGAAACACAGCAGGGGGTCCAAAGGGAAGAAGGGTGAATCGTCCGACGAAGAGCGACACAGTAAAAGTTACGACAGTGATATAGACTTAGAGATTGAAGGGGGTAAGGCCATCGATGCGGTGACGGAGCAGGAGGAGGTGCAGAGGATCATTGACATGTACACCAAGCGGGCGCAACTCAAGAAGGAGAAGAAGAGGAAAAAGAAAGAGGCTGCGGCGGCGGCGGTGGCTCAGGGCGGCGCTGTCGGGGGCGATGATTCCGACTCGGACATTGAAGTCGGCTCGGAATCTGACTTATCCTCCGAGAGCAGCATGACCGATGAACTCAGTGAATGAAAGAGCTTGATGATTCTTCCCAAGCTGGTTGATTATGAGTTTGAGAGTTACAAGGCTTGGAAGTTTGAGTGCTGGAGCCTCTCAGATGGGTAGGGTAAGAGTAAGAGTGGGTCACATCGAAGAACAGATCATTCACCCCTTGACGCCCAGAACGTAATTTTCATTGTTATTTGACCACCATTAGATGATTTTAATGAATATAAGCAATATTTTATACATCATGACCTGTTTAGTATCCTTGTCCATAAGTATATTCAGCTATTTATCATGATTTTATGGCTGACAACGGACATTTTTATATAGCAAAGGAAAGATCTGGGCGTGAAGGGTTAACTTGTTTATTACCATTTGCTAAGTGTGGAAGCAAATGGACTAGAGGTACAACACACAAACAATATTATTTCTTGTTTATGCATAATATGACTCTATATATATTCCTAGGTACTCCTTTGCTTTGTGGATTCTGTCTTGGTACTCAGATATGACAGTATTTTTTCCCTTTCAGTTACCGTATCCGAGGATATCTTAGTTGGCATGCTACTTAATATATTTTAGTACGTTACAGCAGTGCATGCCTTGTCAGTATATTAGCGTAGGTCTTGTTTTGTTTCCGTCAAGACAATGGAATGACCGCTTTGCTCTCCGTCATCCTCTCATTCATCATTTCTTCAGGGACGTCGTCTTCCTGATTGGAAAACTCGCATCATTTTACTCATTCTATGGATATGGATATTTTCTTTGGACATAATATTGTTTTTATTGCATGAGTTATGAAGTTTATATATATATTACATCACAGTAAGTTGATTGTTTCATGTATAGCCATGTGATTTTATAGTAGTACTAATTTGCAATAATCAACAAATATTTTAACAATGGGGAATAGGGTAGAAAATCTGTTATAGACTCATGATTCCATGGGCGTGATTTGTGAGATTTTTAATTGAATAAATGAATCTACAATTGAACTGCAACATAAAGGAAACAGTGAAGAAAGTGCTGCCTCGTTGCCGTGCCAACAAGTCAATTGATTTGAGACTTTTAACATGTCATCTTATGTATCACTAATCTACTGAGCTTAACAGTTAGGTAAAGACGGGGGCAAACGCTAAGCTGCGCGTGGCCTCGGTGCTCATCTCCGTGGCAATTAGCCCTTGAGCCTGTGGTGGGTGACAATCGGCTACCCCGGGACACAGGGCTAGTGTGACATCCAGGTTACCACAGTTACCTTCCCCAGGTTTCCCCAGGTACCCATTTATCCACCAATCCGGAAAGGAAGGATGACCAGTTGGGTGGGCTGGCCCGGATTCGAACCAAGGCCCGCGGATTGGTAGCTAGGCGTACTAGCCACTACACCACGGAGATGACAACTTAGACAATGGTTAGGACAGCCAACAAATAATTACTTTACATTGAAATAAGTAAGGATCACTGTAAGAGCTCTGTTAAAATGCAGTTGTTTCTGTGGATCAAGATGCCGATATCCCTTAGAAGCTTGTGCGGCTGTGTGTGACGGCCCCCTCAGTACAGAAGGCCACCTGTCTGCCCCCTCAGTATAGAAGGCCACATGTCGGCCCCCTCTGTACAGAAGGCCACATTGCCAATACTATGTAAGCTTAATGTTACCATGATGTTGCCTGTGCTATTGTGGAGGCGTTGAAGTGTGTGGCCATGAGAAGCGCCCGGCAGCATTTTTTATAGCTGTTTGAATAGTAGGATGAATCACCATTGTGTTCTTTACCACCTCCACCTCATCATCATTACACTAGTCTATTTTTTTTAACGGGGCGAAAATTCCACTATATTCTAAGGTCTCATGCTTAAAGTTATGCCTGTGGTTACCTGATAATATGGTTAACTGTGATATAATACAGCAGAAATTTAGAAGAAGCGTAGTATTCCCTTCTCCTGACATCAATATCAGTCAGTAAGCAGCAAGGGGTCAGGATTTTTCACCTCGTTAAAAAAACTCAGTATAGTTCCACACTGCGTGCCTACCATTCTGTTGTCAAGTTGTTCCATTTCTCAGCTTAACCATCTGTGTTTGGTGTCAGGCATCAGAATTCTTTACTTCTACGTTAAGATATGATCGGATACGAGTTAAGCTCATTAATTTCTTGATGATAGCAATTACAGTTTAACCCCTCGAGACCCAGAACGTAATTTCCATTGTAATTTGGCTACCATAAGACGATTTCAAGTGACTAAGCAATATTTTATAGATATGACCCGTTTAGTATCCTTTTCCACTAACTAATTTGGTATATTAAGTTACTTTTCGTACTTTTATGGCTCGACAACAGACAGTTTTTTATAGCAAAGGAAAGATCTGGGCGTGAAGGGGTTAACTATCTGTGTTTGGTGTCAGGCGTCAGATTTCTTTACTTCTACGTTAAGATACGATCTGATACGGGATAAGTAATGTATCTTGGCCGGAATTACAGTTTTAGCTTGTAGTTCATTCGACCCAAATTGTTGAGGAATCACTTTTGACGACAAATTTTCTGGTAACAGGTATGGAAGGGCAACTTGAGACTTTTCATTGAGTAAGAATATTGTACCATTTCAGTGACTAGTAGTTCATCATTTTTATGTTTCTTGACTATATGCATTGAGCTTATTAATAAATGAACCTGTAATCAGCCTGTGTTCTTTTTCAGCATTCATGACTCAGGATCTGTTTGGTAATGTGCTGTGTACTAGGCAGGAGGGAAATGACCTTTACAACTTTGACCCCAGTGGCTGCCTGTGCTGCCATCTTGACCTTGACCTCACTTTAACGAACCTATTGGAGGGAAGGAGGTGGTGTTAGATCCGAAAGTCAGTTCTATTTGAGGGATCCGAACTTTTTGCATACAATATAACAAACTTTGTTCGTTATATGAAGTGAAAGTTTGCTATTTCCAACCTTTTCTGTGTATAATGAACTTTTTTCGTTACATTAGATGAAAGTTTGGATACTTACGTACATGCAGCCATAAAAAATAGCCTCTCAAGGGCACGGGAGGTCTTTTGACATTGCTGTAACCGTTAAAGTTTGTGCTAATGAAACTATTTTAGCTTGATGCGTGACTGTATATTTTTTCCTGTGATCTGCAAGAGCTGCAACTTGTATGTGTATAATTCCATGTCCTATGAAGATGAAGGGATTGCAGCAAGTCCAGTTGTTTGAATATTACAGCTCATTCATTTTGTAAACAGGACTTGTATGGATTTTTTTTATTATTTGTGTTTTGTTGCAAGTCATAAGGTAACATAACAGATCACTTGAATTTTGAAGTCATTTGCATCAAGAAGTAGTAATTGTTTCAT
The DNA here is from genome assembly GCA_016584305.1 of Chionoecetes opilio. Lineage (NCBI taxonomy): Eukaryota > Metazoa > Arthropoda > Malacostraca > Decapoda > Majidae > Chionoecetes > Chionoecetes opilio. The sequence goes on from JACEEZ010011148.1 coordinate 84,584, forward strand.
TGAATATTTATTAAGGTGAATTTTATGCCATTCAGACTCTGGACATGAAAAAGGTCAATATACCAATAAATGCGCCACTTGATGAAGAAATGATATACACAATCCAGAAATAGCTGAAGAATTACTTAGTTTATTATTTACGGTGACATTAAGATATTCCAGCTTTCCAGGGGGCGTAGGGATGTAAGCGCGTACAGCATGTGGCAGTGGTGGGGTGGGTGAGCAAGTTTATAAGAACATAAGAAAATAAGGAAGCTACAAGAGGCCGTGACACCTACACGAGGTAGTTCCTGTTATATTTGTAGCGTCCACCTCACAGCGGACAGTGGGTCTCCTCGGGAAGGTGAGTGGCGGACAAACCCTTGATTGTTTACTGGTAAAGGTGATGACATATTCAAACATCTTCCTGTTGTTAGACTGTCCATGTGAGTCTACGCATGTGTGCCCGAGTGGTTGTCAACTTGTAATACTGAGTTGTTGTTGTTGGGAGTGGCAGACAAACCCTTGATTGTTTACTGGCAAAGGTGATGGTACGTATATTCAAACATCTTCCTCTTCTCAAATATCCAGCCTCTTATTAGACTGTATCTAGTTGGTTTATTGACAAAAATATAAATTATAGTATGTAATATTTAGATAAACATAATTTTTTTTTTTTTTTTTTTTTTTTCTGTGTGTGGATGAATGGATGTAATACTGATTTGTTGTTGTTCCTGGTGGTTCGGTGAGGTGGGCAGCAGCGATGAGGGCACAGTGATGTAGTGGAGGGGGGGCAGCGTCACCACCAGGACTCCATCGCCTCCCTCTGCCTACCAAGTCGCGCGAGTGTCGGAAAATTGAGGTACCAAGTCACGTGAGTGTCGGAAAATTGAGGTACCAAGTCACGTGAGTGTCGGAAAATTGAGGTACCAAGTCACGTGAGTGTCGGAAAATTGAGGTCTCGGTAATGCCTATTATGCAAAATGCTTGTGATCAACCCTGTATTGCTGTCAAATACCCTATAGCAATGATATTTTGTTGTTTAGAGATGACAACTAGATTACTGTGCTAATACTTAGGAGAGAATTTAAAGTGAAATTGGTGTTAATCCGCAAATTGAGTGAAATTTCCCTTATTTTTCAGCCAGCCAGTTTGGTCAGTAAAGTTGAATAGTTAGCCTCAAAATATTATTAACATTTCTATAAATTCTCAAAACATCAAACAAGCATTTTACTTAAAAAGCTGTGTGAAAGCTCTTGGACCCTGTGCTGATAGGTTAGCAGTCTGACAATTAACCCCTTGAGACCCAGAACGTAATTTCCTTTGTAATATAACCACCATTCGACAATTTTAATGAACATAAGCAATATTATATAGATATGACTTGTTTAATATCCTTGTCCATTAGCGAATTTGGTTTATTTAGTTACGTTTTCATAGTTTTATAGCTAATAACAGACCATTTCATATAGCAAAGGAAAGATCTGGGCGTGAAGGGGTTAACTGTGTATATTTCCATGTTATACTTACCTTCTCATATTGATTTACCTTGGGCAGCGGACGTATGTGAATTTTGATCCCTTATTTTGTAGTTTTATGTGAAGAGTAAGGTAAAGACGGGGAAGACGCTATGGTGCGCATGGCCTCGGTGCTCATCTCCGTCACATTAGCCCTTGAGCCTGTGGTGGGTGACATCTGGGTTACCACAGTTACCTCCCCAGGTACCCATTTATCAACCCCGAAAGGGAGGAAGAACAGCTAGTGTGGCTGGCCGTTGACTTGCCCTGGCCGGATTTGAACCATGGCCCGCAGATGGTAGCTAAGCGCCCCGCCCACTACACTACGGGTATAGTAATAGTACACTACACTACTGCGACGTGAGAGTAATGTTAGTGGTAATCCGCATTAGTTCTCAGCTTCCCCACAGCTGTGACTGAGCGACCTGATGTGAAAGATGTCATCAGTATTCTTACATAATGACATACAGATCTGTGTCATTATGTAAATATAATACTTTGTAATAACTTTCTTTTCAAAACCGACTGTTCTGCAGCAGGATCCCAAAATTTGGTGGTGGCCTCAGTGAGATCCATCACAAAGAGAGTAAACTAATTAGTTGTTTTTTAAATTCTATATTACCAAGATGAATTATAAAAATGTCCGTCCCATTGCATTGGTGTATCAGACAGCGACACAGTAATTACCGGCACACATTACAAAACAGGTTAGGTTAGGTTAGGTTAAAACACACCAAACAGTGCAGCCGCAGTTTGTTGTTTTGACTTCTTCAGCCTAGGAAGGAGAAATACAAAACAGGCCTATCCTAGATACTGGTCTTTATAGGAGTATAATACAGACTTAACAAGCATATTTCTTACAAAGTAATATTTACAAAACTTACACTCACCGTGGGACAAAACCTTGAGAGCATAGGCCTAACTGGACGCTATAACCTGACGACCCCCACGCCTTTCCCCTCACCTGCACTAATGAGGCCTGGACAGACAGGTGGCGAGGGCAGCGTCACAGCTGGTGAGCTCCCGGTACAGCTACATAACTGTCTGGGTGATGAGAGGATAACAACAACGAAAATAAATGATAGTGAAGTATGAATGAAATCTAAGGTGTCTTAATTAATCACTGTCCTCGCCACCAGGCACGGGCCGCCCCCGCTGGAGGTGCCGAGGCTGCCCGGCGCCCCCGTGCCCTGCGACCCCTGGCAGGCGGGTGAGGGACACGTGGAGAGCCACTTTGCTGGCTCGTGAGACTCGCCAAACTTTAAAGGTAGGTTTCATCAGGGAAAAATATACATAACTCGAGTCAGCTGGATATTTGTCACACTCGCTGACAGGCCACCAGAGCATGTGACACTTGATCTGGCTGACCGATAGTCCATTTCCCAACGCACCCGGGATGTATTCTAAGCAGCTCTTTTGGTATGAAGGCAGCTGAGAAGAGGAGGCCGTAGCTAGAAGAAAAACTTGTAAAAAACAGGCTGTATAAAATGGGGCTGCACTACAGAGAATAATGAATTCAGTGAATATATGTTTCTAATAATGTCCAAGCTAAGATAACCTTCCCCTTGACACCTTGCCTAATAGAATGTCCTAGTTTCCACAGGATTAAACAACTCAGGTTACGATCGGATTTGGTAAAAACGGGATTGGATTTGGCTTAAAAGCTTCTGAAAATACAAGTTACATTTAACCTGACGAGAAAACGTAAACCATAGTTAATGAGGTGCATGATGAAGGAATGAATGAGTGTGTGTTTATATCAGTAAGTGACGGCCGGCAACTGCCCAGGACATCTCACCGCGGGAGTGGTGGCTCGCCTCCCTGCCACCACCACTTCCAACCCTTTCATAGTTGTCCTTCATCTCCCAACAGGATTTTCTATACAGGTTAACCTAGCTTTCCTTACAGCAGTTCTGTAGTCTTGAGTTACCAGATAGAACATTGAAACACCGACTTATAATGTGCACTTCTTCCTTCGATAATGACGCAACGACTAATATTCAAAGCTTGATTTGATCTCTTCTAAATTTTCTATAGATATACTTTGTACTCTCTCATCAATTCTGACCAGCCACCTCATGAAAGAAGCATGTGGTGCAGGCTTACCCAGTCATCAAATGGAGTAATTTTTAATAGCCCCCAGTTAATACAAAAATTTCTGGATTTCTTTTCTTCATTGATTCGATATTTTGATTGAAAAATAATGTTCTCGCCAACATTTAATTTCAGGCTACCCATTATTCTTAGTTTACTCTCTGATGAAGGATATGTATATACGTATACATATACATATACATAAATATTCATCAATCTTTTCAGGAATGTGACAAGAATTTGCCGCTACAGTATTGCTGAGACTTGCTAGGGAAAGTTCCGGACCAGTGTTCAAGTTTCCAGCCACACATGCACAATGCTGACTGATAGTTCTGCCTGAGGAGGAAAAGGTTGGCTGCTTGAAGGTCAGCACACAGACTCACACCGCCAGCCAGCACTATGAGGAGGACTGACGGGTGAGGTGCTTGAAGGTCAGCACACAGACTCACACCGCCAGCCAGCACTATGAGGAGGACTGACGGGTGAGGTGCTTGAAGGTCAGCACACAGACTCACACCGCCAGCCAGCACTATGAGGAGGACTGACGGGTGAGGTGCTTGAAGGTCAGCACACAGACTCACACCGCCGGCCAGCACTATGAGGAGGACTGACGGGTGAGCTTTCCACTGTCACTTGTTGAAGTTATGTCAGTCTTATTTCTGCCTTGAATGACAAATATAAGACAAAGTAGGGTTCATCCTTTTCACTATGCCTACAAAATGCTTTCCTAAATGTGGTATAAAACGAGTTGGATAATAGTCTCAAGCACAAAGTAACAGTTCCTTGCTCCACCTGTATTTAGATGTTAGGAAGCCTATCAACAAGAAACTTTTAAGCTAAGAGTACCTCTTGCATTTTCCAGAAGAAACCTTTCCCCGACAAGACACAACACCGATCATACCAGCAAGCACTACATTTGTCCTTGGGGTAATAACAAATAACTTCATAAGTTAATTGGCTTACCATACATAAGTATCTGGACAAGTTTATCGAATCACGTCGGCAGCCAAACTTTAGCCGTTTGCCGTGGCATTATGCATCCCTAAATGATATTCTGTCCTGATGAGCAAATGTTCTTCTCGACGGAACACGTGGCCTGATCACGGGGGCCGCCTGGCAGGAGGGGGGAGGCAGTTGGGCACTGGCCGAGGCGTGGAGGCCAGGAGGGGCCCGCTAAGCCCTGGACTACGTGGCCAGTTCAGACGCGCCCAGCTGCTGGGTCTCCGGGTCCGAGGTGCTGCGGCCGTTGGACACGTTGGGCTGCGTTAACTCTGTCCCGACGTGGCCACTCAGATTCTTGCCCTCAGACTGGGACACCTCACTCTCTATGTCACTCTCCACCTGCAACACATCACTGATGATAGCTAATGATACATGCAATGAGATATAGTATTAGCTAAGTGCAGACTGGTGTGTTTTGCATTCAGTGTGCTGCGTTGTATTAACAATATCATTGTAATATTTCATTAGGTAAGGAAGGAATTTAAAGAACACTGAAAAATGAAGTTTTTTGTGTGTGTGATGAAAGTAAAAAGAAAAAAAATAAAGCTGCGAGCTCTTAAAGGATACAAAAATATGTACTGAAAATTTAAGATGTTTTAATCTTAAGATGAGAACTTTTATCAATTTTATGAGTTTTATCTGTACATTTCACACACACAAAACAATTCTTACTCCCTTATGTAGGGGTGTATTATGAGTGTATGATGCGGGTGAGGATTAAACACACTCTGGGTTTCATGTCTCTTGTTGCAGTGTACGCTCCTACCGAGGTGTGTGAAACTGAAAGAAGGAAATGTTCTACGCCAAACACGACTCTGTATTAGACCAGTGTCCTCCTCGGGACACACTCATTGTCTTGGGCGATTTCAATTCTACTATTGGCACTGTGAGAGATGGCTACGAGTTATGTGTTGGTCCCCATGGCTCCGGTACCAAAAACATTAACAGTTCTCTCCTTCTGAATTTTGCGAGGTCCAGAAGGTTGAGAATTGCAGGTTATCAGTTATCAGAGACCAGAGCTGCACCGCTGGACATGGTATAGTAATGCCGGAGGGGTAGCTAAGGAGATCGACAGCATCCTCGTTAGTACTCGTTGGAGGATCCTCCAGAACTGCAGGGTTTACCGGAGTGCTGAGTTCTTTGCAACTGATCACAGAGTTGTTGTTGCTACACTTAAGCTTCATGTCAAGTCCAGAAGAATCTCAAGAGGTAAGCATGCTGTGTTTCATCTTGAGAAGCTGAAGGACTTGACATGTGCCCATGAGTATGCAGTGGCAGTCTCAAATCGGTTTAATGTGCTCGGTGCCCTCGAGGACCCTGTAGAACTGTGGGATACCTTCAAAAGTGAAGCTGTCCAGGCTGCCAAGGAGTGTATTGGGGAGCGCCCGAGGTCAGGGCGTGGTTTTGTCTCGACGGAGACGCTGGAGAATATCGAGGAGAGTCGCGCTGCCAGGCTGGCTGGGAACCAGGACCAGCACAGGCTCTGTCACGCCGGACTAGAACCCTCCTGGGGAAAGACAAGGAGAGGTATGTCAGGAGTCTCACTGAGGATGTCGAGGGCCATTTGAACGCTAATGACCTCCGACCCGCCTACCGAGCCCTGAAGAAGCTCCGTTCCATGTCTCCATCTCGGGCGAGTGCTATCCGAGCAGCGGATGGGCGCCTCGTGTCGAACATGCATGGGCCGAGTGCTTTGGGCAGTTGTTCATGGGCACGGTGGACCCTCCAATTGGGCAGCTTCACACCACTGGATTATGGGCAGTGGATGCTAATCCTCCCATTGACTAAACTGCACCCTCTCTTGACAAGGTCAGTGAGGCTGTAGCAAAGTTGAGGGGTGGAAAGGCAGCTGGTGTTTGTAATATCAGTGCAGAGCTCCTCAAAGCTGGGGACGAGGCCTCACTCTGCACGAATATTTGGCGTTGTCGGTACCTGTGCAGGAGGACAAAGAACTGGATCTTCAAGTCGCTTGTGATCCCTGTCTTACTCTATGGATGCGAGACATGGACACTAAATAGCGACTTGGAAGAGGTGAATTGATGCCTTTGGTTATAAGTGTCTTCGCAGAATCATGGGGTATCGCCGGGATGATTAAGTGTCAAATCAGCGATTGCACCGTGAGACTGAATCAAGGCCTATTACCTGCATAGTCCGCCAGCGCCAACTTCGGCTATATGGGCATGTGGCACACTCCCCTGAAACCTATCCTTCCCACCGGGTTGTATCTGGAGACAAGAGACCGAGACAATCCGGTGCGGAGGAGGCCAAGGGGGCGCCCACAAGGGCTCGTGGCCTGGGGCAAGTTGGTGTCTCCTGTCGAGAGTTGCTTGGTATGGGAAGGGAGTCTGCAAGAGGACTCGCGCGTGGTGACTGTTATGCCTTGGCCGGCTATGCCTACCAAGGAACTTGTGCCATTACAGTTTGGTTTTTACATTCGTTTTTTTAATGCAAAACAGACTGGGTAGGAATAAAATTAATAGCAAAGGCTGACATCTGCTAGATGAAAATTAAAATAAAAAAATTATATACTAGTTGTATGTAATGCAAAATTATAAACAGTGAGAGTAGTAGCATTATGTAGTTAATAAAGAAACAAAATATTACAGCACATGTAAGATACTTAGGGAGGAAAAGAAATAAAAAGTTTTAATGAAATACTTCAATTTTAGTATTATCCTATGTGGCATTTTAACCTACCCTCCCTCCATCATGAATCCCCCGCCTGTTAAGTCATTATTCCATTACTCACAAGGTGAGCCTTGATCTGTGTTCTAGGTAAGTAACAACACAAAGACGCACCATCAGGGGGTCAGGGTGGAGGTGAGCGGCTGGCTCACCTGTTTGCCCTGGGGGAACGGCGAGAGGCGCTCGGAGGTGTCCGAGCCGCAGGAAGAAGACTCGGACAGCTCGGTGGTGAACTTCCGACCCACCCTGGGGGAGGCGGGGGCGCGCCGGCTGCACACCTGCGCCTGGATGTGTTCACAGATGCGTCGAAACCGCCGGATGTTACCTGGTAGTGGGTGAGGGTTAGGGGGGCACCACCACCATCACGCCATGCACAGCTACTGCAACTAAATGCTTGCGCAAAAAAATCTAAGAAAAATATATTAACACGAAGAGATAGATGCCCATGAATCATGCATAATATTGTTTCATATATAATTGATAATAGTCCAAAAGTCATTCTGTTATAGAAAAATGCTAGACAGTTTGATCTCAAACTGGAAACACCTACTTCCAAATGGCTTACTGAAGCAGTTTGCATTTTCTGATGAAATACAAAAATTATTACAGCTGCTTACACAAAAAAGGAAACGTTCAATAATAACATCAATGGTTGAAATAAATACATGTGATAACAAAACTGATAAATACGTGTATAATGCTGCACTGTAGGGCACAGCTGAGTACAACTGTAGGGCACAGCTGAGTACAACTGTTACTTGGACACAAATTTGAGTATTACTGGAGCACAACAATTGCTTGATGGCACTGTTAGAAAATGACATGAATTTCAATTACTATTTCCCTTTTTACAATGGGCGCCGCACAACCCACAGCAAAACAAAGAAATGAAACTCAAAATTTCCCTTCCTTTGCTTTGTGTGGGAAAAATAATTCTTGCTGAAAATAAAGACTGATCTGATCCCCACTGCATCATGACGAGATAATGTGTGGCAAACCATTACTGTACTACTGTGGCCTTTGATGAACTCCACCACTGCATCATGACGAGATAATGTGTGGCAAACCATTACTGTACTACTGTGGCCTTTGATGAACTCCACCACTGCATCATGACGAGATACTGTGTGGCAAACCATTACTGTACTACTGTGGCCTTTGATGAACTCCACCACTGCATCATGACGAGATACTGTGTGGCAAACCATTACTGTACTACTGTGGCCTTTGATGAACTCCACCACTGCATCATGACGAGATACTGTGTGGCAAACCATTACTGTACTACTGTGGCCTTTGATGAACTCCACCACTGCATCATGACGAGATACTGTGTGGCAAACCATTACTGTACTACTGTGGCCTTTGATGAACTCCACCACTGCATCATGATGGGATACTGTGTGGCAAACCATTACTGTACTACTGTGGCATTTGATGAACTCCACCACTGCATCATGACGAGATACTGTGTGGCAAACCATTACTGTACTACTATGGCCTTTGATGAACTCCACCACTGCATCATGATGAGATACATGTGTGGCAAACCATTACTGTACTACTATGGCCTTTGATGAACTCCACCACTGCATCATGACGGGATACTGTGTGGCAAACCATTACTGTACTACTGTGGCCTTTGATGAACTCCACTACCATGTGATGAGTGTGTATTGCAAAGTAATTACAGCAGTGATGGTAATACTAAGTCCTAGTGAGTGACTGCAGTGTTATCATCTATTGTCTAGGCGAATCTAGAGCTGCATTAAGGAAACTATGATGGAGTATTTCCCTGCCACATAAATGACTGGGGCCGGAGTCATTACTCGGCCTCAGGGAAAGGGTTTGCCATCGTGCTACACTCAAGGCTAGGCAGTTGTGTGGCTCAGTCTGTGCACTACAATACTACATTACTTTCTACAAGAGACACAACTGATACTGTAGAAGTTGCACATTATGAACACTCAAACCAAACCTGGTGTGAAAGTAAAAATGATGGATGCACTTTGCAATGTTGCAATACATAACATGATGCAGACCAAGACTTGCTATTGCAATGAATCAATTCAAGCAAATGTTTAGTCAAAAATATTGTTTTCACATAAAAAGTAAGTTTTGTATTGATTTCAATCTACAAAACATATCAAGAAACTTGTAAGGAATATATATACTGTATACGAGGCGCTTATTTCAGAAAGTCCATAAGCGCCATCAATAAGAAACTAAGAAAATGGCTTCAAAATGTTTCAATGTTCAAAAGATATGACATTTTGAAGAGTGAAAAATTTTGAAGCCATTTTCTTAGTTTTTGATTGATGGCGCTTACGGACTTTCTGAAATAAGTGCCTCGTATGCATCACATTACAGATTTCTTGTAAAAACATGACTTAATCTTCCTTTAGTACTGTACACTTAACCTTTTGTGTTGGCCAAAGGAGGTTGTTATGGATTTTGGATCACCCGTAGCAATGGGAGTGGTTGTGGCCTGGCCAGGGACGGTCTGGGTTGAGTGGTGGTGTGCGGTCTCACCTTGGGTACAGATAAGCTCAAGCTGTGAAGCAGAAACTACAAAATACTTGCTGTGTTTTATTACCCATCATACCAGAGAGCAGGATGAAGTTAATAGCGTAGAGTGGGTTGGGATCATTGGGGGAATACACCGGTGTGATGTCCACCTGGAACCTCACGTGTCTTTGGAACACCGCAGGGCCCGCACTGCCCCGCTTGTACTCCACGCGGAAGCTCATGGGGGATGTGACGCTATGGCTCAGCTCCGCCACCTGTACACAGACACAACAATTAATTACTCACTATTATCGCTAGGAATACGATTCCCCACAGCAGAGTACACACACCAGAATTTACTGCACACACTCACAACAATCAGTATTATCGCTAGGAATGCATGTACACACACCAGAATTTACTGCACACACTCACAACAATCAGTATTATCGCTAGGAATGCATGTACGCACACCAGAATTTACTGCACACACACGCAACAAACGCAGTATCATTCTGGCCTAGTTCCGCCACCTGCACACACACATAAGAACATAAGAAAATAAGGAAGCTACAAGAGGCCGCGAGACTTACGGTAAGTCTCGCGGCCTCTTGTAGCTTCCTTATTTTCTTATGTTCTTATGTGTGTGTGCAGGTGGAGGAACTTGGTAGTTCCTGCACACACAACATACACACTATTTATCGCTAGGAATGTACACACCAAAATTTATATAACTGAAACACTTCTCTAGGTATGTAGATTGATAATAAAAAATAAGTTCGTAGAATGTAGATTGATAATAGAAAATAAGTTTGTAGAATGTTGATTGATAATAAAAAAATAAGTTGGTAGAATGTAGATTGATAATAGAAAATAAGTTCGTAGAATGTAGATTGATAATAAAAAATAAGTTTGTAGAATGTAGATTGATAAAAAAAAAAAAGTTTGTTGAATGTAGATTGATAATAAAAAAATAAGTTTGTAGAATGTAGATTGATAATAGAAAATAAGTTCATAGAATGTAGATTGATAATAAAAAAATAAGTTTGTAGAATGTAGATTGATAATAGAAAATAAGTTCATAGAATGTAGATTGATAATAAGAAAAATTGTGATCTGAGTGGAGTGCAGATCACTAGGTAAGGATGTGCAGTCTAATTCAAGAAAGTAACTAGTCTATTTTTTTAACAAGGCAAAAAATCCTACCCCTTTCTTGCTTACTAACTGATATTTGATGCCAGGAGAAGGGAATACTATGCTTCTACTTAATTTTAGCTGTATTTTATCATAGTTAACCATAGTATCAGGTAAACAGAGGCATAATTTTAAGCATGAGACCTTCAGATAGAATTATTTTTTTGCCTTGTTAAGAAAAATAGACTAGCGATTCAACTAAATTTCAGGTAACAAGCATAAAATAAAAAGGAGAAAATGTGTAGATATTGTAGCCTAGGTGTCTGTATAACCTGTCGCAGTAATGCATTTTAAAGAACATGAGAAGCCTATAACAGACTGTAACCACAAAAAATCCACATTACTCAAGATGTTTGACTCAGAAGGCTCCGGGAATAAAGGAAAAGCTTATGATAGCGAGGAGACATGAGTAAAGGAAGGATACCCGATACCTCAGAAGTCTCCGGGAATAAAGGAAAACTCTATCTCAGAAGTCTCCGGGAATAAAGGAAAACTCTATCTCAGAAGTCTCCGGGAATAAAGGAAAAATATCTCAGAAGTCTCCGGGAATAAAGGTTAAACTCTATCTCAGAAGACCTCGGGAATAAAGGAAAACTCTATCTCAGAAGTCTCCGGGAATAAAGGAAAAATATCTCAGAAGTCTCCGGGAATAAAGGAAAACTCTATCTCAGAAGTCTCCGGGAATAAAGGAAAACTATCTCAGAAGTCTCCGGGAATAAAGGAAAAATATCTCAGAAGTCTCGGGAATAAAGGAAAACTCTATCTCAGAAGGCTCCGGGAATATAGGAAAACTCTATCTCAGAAGTCTCCGGGAATAAAGGAAAAATATCTCAGAAGTCTCCGGGAATAAAGGGAAAATATCTCAGAAGTCTCCGGGAATCAAGGAAAAATATCTCAGAAGTCTCCGGGAATAAAGGAAAACTCTATCTCAGAAGTCTCCGGGAATAAAGGAAAAATATCTCAGAAGTCTCCGGGAATAAAGGAAAACTCTATCTCAGAAGTCTCCGGGAATAAAGGAAAACTCTATCTCAGAAGTCTCCGGGAATAAAGGAAAAATATCTCAGAAGTCTCCGGAATAAAGGAAAACTCTATCTCAGAAGTCTCCGGGAATAAAGGAAAACTCTATCTCAGAAGTCTCCGGGAATAAAGGAAAAATATCTCAGAAGTCTCCGGGAATAAAGGAAAAATATCTCAGAAGTCTCCGGGAATAAAGGAAAAATATCTCAGAAGTCTCCGGGAATAAAGGAAAACTCTATCTCAGAAGTCTCCGGGAATAAAGGAAAACTCTATCTCAGAAGTCTCCGGGAATAAAGGAAAAATATCTCAGAAGTCTCCGGGAGTAAAGGAAAACTCTATCTCAGAAGACTCCGGAAATAAAGGAAAACTCACGGAGAGGAAAGCGTGGATGAGGTCAGCCTTGACGGTGGCGAGCGCTTTGTCCTTGACCAGGATGGTGTAGGTCTCGTCCCTCTCGGTGCTCATGAGGGAACCAAACCACGACTTCTTGGTGAGCTCCGGAGAGGACTCGGGCGTGAGATGCACCTCGTCTGTGGGGACTGAAAGACCACACCAACAACGTTAAGTATTGAGTAGTAGCTCTATGAAGTAAAAAATATGTTCTTCAGAGTGATTAGTAATGATGTAGGTGCAAGTTGTGGTGATCTTAAAAATATCTAAGTTTGTTCATACCAAAAGTTCCATCCTAAATCTTCAGAAATCTTTTACACACACATGCACAGAAAACACACACATTCACATTAAATTTCCTATTAACTATAAGTACATAACGGATATTACCTTGAAGTTTCCTCCTATGGAAGCGCGGGGAGCCCAGGAAGGAGTTTTTGATAGTATTGAGACGAGACTTCCAGTAGGGAGCAGAGTACGGAGATCCCGGAGCAGAGGGTGGATTGCTGTCATCTCCCGAGGTGATTGTGCCCGACTGCTGATTCCCGGTGGTGGTACTGGTGACGGTGCTGACTCCACTGGTGCTGGTGCTGGTGGTGCTGCTGTGGTGGTGTGGCTGGGTGTGATGGTGGTGGTGGCGGGAGGTACGCGGCGAGGATAGGGGCGAGGCTGTGGGCGTCACGTTGTTGGAGTGAAGAGGTGAATGCGAACCACTGTTGTTATTATTGGCAGAGCGACGACGACTGCACGGAAGAGTGTGCGAGGACCTGTCGGGAAGGAGGAAGTGTTAGGGTGAAATATATCTTCGTAACAATATGTAATACAAGTATGGTCAATAATGAGAGATGGATAAGTAAGTCACGTACTGTTGGGAGAGGTTTCGCCGTGGGGTGATCGGGGAGCCTTCCGCAAGTCGCTCGAAGTGTGACAGGGTGCCGTTGACCGAACACGTGTCCACTCGCTTCCTCGGAGGGTCGGCGGACTCGGAGCGATACCGGTGAATGACTTCGTTCTCGTCCTCACACGCAGGTTTCCGCCGCTTTCGATCCAGCAGTAGGAAGTAGATGACTTTTTCCGTGTTGTGGCTGTGGAGGCAGGCAGGCGTTAGGAGACGGTTTATATTGGCCTGTAGTGTTTCCAAAGTTACAGGGAGGGTTTAGAAATATATATATAATTTTTACAACTCGCACCCTGCCTAGCATGGGCGTATTTAGGATCTTGAAACATTGAAAAAAATGCACTTTGAAAAGAATGCACTTCGAAAAGAATGCACTTCGAAAAGAATGCACTTCGAAAAAAATGCACTTCGAAAAGAATGCACTTCGAAAAGAATGCACTTCGAAAAGAATGCACTTCGAAAAAAAATGCACTTCGAAAAGAATGCACTTCGAAAAGAATGCACTTCGAAAAGAATGCACTTCGAAAAGAATGCACTTCGAAAAGAATGCACTTCGAAAAGAATGCACTTCGAAAAGAATGCACTTCGAAAAGAATGCACTTCGAAAAGAATGCACTTCGAAAAGAATGCACTTCGAAAAGAATGCACTTCGAAAAGAATGCAATTTAAAAAAATGCACTTGGAAATAAATTTACTCGGAAAAAAATGCACTTGGAAAAAAATGCACTTGGAAAAAAATGCACTTGGAAAAAAATGCACTTGGAAAAAATTGCACTTGGAAAAAAATGCACTTGGAAAAAATTGCACTTGGAAAAAAATGCACTTGGAAAAAATTGCACTTGGAAAAAAATGCACTTGGAAAAAAATGCACTTGGAAAAAAATGCCCTTGGAAAAAAATGCCCTTGGAAAAAAATGCACTTGGAAAAAAATGCACTTCGAAAAGAATGCACTTCGAAAAAAATGCACTTCGAAAAAAATGCACTTCGAAAAAAATGCACTTCGAAAAAAATTCATTTGGAAAAAAATGCACTTGGAAAAAAATGCACTTGGAAAAAAATGCACTTCGAAAAGAATGCACTTCGAAAAAAATGCACTTTGAAAAAAATGCACTTTGAAAAAAATGCACTTTGAAAAAAATGCACTTGGAAAAAAATGCACTTCGAAAAAAATGCACTTTGAAAAAAATGCACTTTGAAAAAAATGCACCTGGAAAAAAATGCACTTCGAAAATTCATCTCTGGTTGATGAAGGTTTTTCCTCCTTTTCCAACCTGACTATATTATGCCTTATTAATATTATACCCTGACTATATTATGCCTTATTAGTATCATGCCCTGACTTATATAATTAAATCGCCACCTGCCTAATACTTACCAGGGGTCGAGGAGGTCGGACATCACCTTGTCCTTGTCCTTGAAGCATCCCAGCGAGGCCATGTTCCTGAATCACGTCCGGATCGATGTTGTCCTTGGTGGGGATGATGTGAGTCTGCACCACCTCCATCATGGGCCGCTCCAGCTCCAGCTCCCCTTTGCCCCCCGCCACCACCCACGGGTGCTTGTTGATCTCCTCCAGCTGAAGATATGCACAGGTGTTAGAAGGGAGAGAGAGAGAGAGAGAGAGAGAGAGAGAGAGAGAGAGAGAGAGAGAGAGAGAGAGAAGGTAGAGACAGAGAGATAGTGAGAGAAACAGAGAGAGAGACAGGGATAGGAGAGAGAGAGAGGAGAGAGAGAGAGAGAAGAGAGAGGAGAGAGAGAGAGAGAGAGAGGAGAGAGAGAGAGAGAGAGAGAGAGAGAGAGAGAAGGAGAGAGAGAAGTAGTAGGGTACAACACACGATCATACTAGTAATAGAGGTAATTGAGTCATCGTCGATTAGTGAAAGAACACATAAAACGCATCACTCACACTAGAGAAGGCGTCGTAACTAGGGGACGGGGGCTGAGGCGGGACAGGGGAGAGGGAGAGGGAAGAGGGGAGGCGGGGGTGGGTGGGACAGGGGGGCTTCGGGGGCGTGGCGGGACAAGGGGACAGGGGGGGAAGCAGGGGCAAATCCACTTTCTTTGTGACGCTGATGAGTATAGGTGGCGTGGGAGAAGAGAAATCTAAGAGCCGCACATCCCACACTTTCAGATCAAAGGGCGTCGTACCCAGGGGACGGTTCGGCACAGAGTAAGGGACCTTTGGTTTACAGTGGGGTTCGGGGCGGGGCGACAGGGGACAGGGGGGGGGATAGAGGGCTATTCCTCCTCTGCTCCCTGATGTTATAGGAGTGGCGGGGATAGGGAGAAATTTAATGGAGCCCACGATTGCCCACACCATCAATAAAAGGACGTTACAGTACAAGGGAGACTTCATACTAGTAAGGGACCTTTTATTTCAACTGGTGTAGGTAGCTCCGTAGCCCAACCTGCCTCATGGAGTTATATACTATAGGGGAAGAGGGTTCGTATTCATATCCATGGCTCAGTGAAGGTTGTGAGGCGTTATAGTAGTAATGGGCATGGGTGGTGCATTACTCAGATTCAAAGGGAGTGGAGTGGTGAGGAATGTGAGGGGGAATGTGAGGGGAGAATGTGAGGAGATGTGAGGAGAATGGAGGGGAGAATGTGAGGGGGAAATGTGAGGGGAGAATGTGAGGGGAAATTGTGAGGGGGAAATGTGAGGGGAGAATGTGAGGGGAGAATGTGAGGGGAAATGTGAGGGGAGGGAAATGTGAGGGGAGAATGTGAGGGGAAATGTGAGGGGAGAATGGCCCCAACACATTCCTCGCTTCCCTTTCGTACTTATCGTACTTAATTGTTCTCGTATCTTTCACGTTACTATTTTCCAATTTCTTAGCCACTATGTTTTCTACCTCAAATTATGGATCTCGGAAAAAATACATATTGCCTATCAGGTGTGTGTGTGTGTGTGTGTGTGTGTGTGTGTTGTTTACCTAGTTGTAACATACAGGAAAAAAGCTATGCTCGTACTGTCCCGTCTCCAAATCTACTATTATCCAGCTTGCCTTTGAAGTCCTGAATACTTCTTGCATTAATCAATTCTACATCAAGGTTGTTCCAGGCTTCTATGCTTCTATACGGGAAGCTGTATTTTTTTGTCCCTCTTGCATGTTGTCCTTTTCAATTTCTTCTCATGACCTCTTGTACTTCTATCGTCCCACACAAACAGATCTTCTCTATCAATTTTTTCCAGACCCATTGATGCTCTACACACTGCTATAAAATCTCCTCTTTCGTGTGTGTGTGTGTGTGTGTGTGTGTGTGTGACTGTGTGTGTGTGTGTGGAGGACTCACCGTGAACCTCTTCTCCGGGTTGACTTCAATCATGCCGCGCAGTAAGTCCTCTCGGGTGTGGGATGTGAACACGCCCGTTACTTCTCAGCGCTGCGGAGGGCGTCCGGCGGACAAAGGAGGGATGTGAACACCCGCCGCTTCACCTCTCCGCAGCGCGAGGTTGTCGTCGTCGAAGGGCAGCGCGCCCACCAGCAGGGCGTACAGGATCACCCCGCACGACCACACGTCCGCCCGCCGCCCGTCATACTTCTCGCCCTGCAGGATGACGACAAGGGTTTTAGCGATGAATAAACTGAAGACTTCTGCTGAGTGGCTGGGTGAGGGGGAGGGAGAATGGAGAATTGGCTCGATTCACCATATACACGTCACAAAGGAGAGAGAGAGAGAGAGAGAGAGAGAGAGAGAGAGAGAGAGAGAGAGAGAGAGAGAGAGAGAGAGAGAGAGAGAGAGAGAGAGACTGGTGTAGCTACGGGGGGCATGCGAATCCGGTGCCCCCCCACCCCCCCACTGGCCATGGCTGCCGTATTCTGTATAAGGCTCTAATACCCACCACTAATCTGATCTTACAATATGCCCTTTTACCCTTGAATGTGGATGTGAATGTGAACTTCAGAATGTCTCCGCTTGCCTAGTGCCCCCCCATTGATAGCTATCTATAGTCACGCCACTGCTAACAAAGCAATCCATTCTTTTAACAACCCACTAACTACGTAGCAAAAAAAAAAAAAAAAAAAAAATTCCTACCCACACTCCTCTGCGACGTTGTTAACGAGTTCGAGGCAGTAACAAACCCTATCAATGTAAGCTTTGAAAAAGTACTACAAAACTACACCAACACTATTACTAACTCACATTTGCTAACACTTAAGACTTAGATAACGTTACAGGTCAAGAATTATTGGTCAAAGGGCAACACGTAAGGGCGTGGGAAGGAAATAAGGGAAAGGTTTAGTCTTGGAAGCAATGTTGAGCAGAGTTGAGCTGCTTGAATATTCCGGAACGAGCGACAGTCGAGGGCGTGCTAGCGATCAGGCAGGGTGTGTGTGCAGGGCAGGTGGGAGGAGGTAGAAGTGTGTGCGGGGCAGGCAGGTGGGAGGAGGTAGAAGTGTGTGCGGGGCAGGCAGGTGGGAGGAGGTAGAAGTGTGTGCGGGGCAGGTGGGAGGAGGTAGAAGTGTGTGCGGGGCAGGTGGGGGAGAGTGTGTGAGGCAGGTGGAGAGTAGAAGTGTGTGCGGCAGGATGGGAGGAGGTAGAAGGTGTGTGCGGGGCAGGCAGGTGGGAGGAGGTAGAAGTGTGTGCGGGGCAGGCAGGTGGGAGGAGGAAGAAAGACGTGTGTGCAGGCAGGTGGGAGGAGGAAGAAAGACGTGTGTGCAGGCAGCTGGGAGGAGGAAGAAAGACGTGTGTGCAGGCAGCTGGGAGGAGGAAGAAAGACGTGTGTGCGGGGCAGGCAGCTGGGAGGAGGAAGAAAGACGTGTGTGCGGGGCAGGCAGCTGGGAGGAGGAAGAAAGACGTGTGTGCAGGCAGGTGGGAGGAGGAAGAAAGACGTGTGTGCAGGCAGCTGGGAGGAGGAAGAAAGACGTGTGTGCAGGCAGCTGGGAGGAGGAAGAAAGACGTGTGTGCAGGCAGCTGGGAGGAGGAAGAGCAAGATTTTTGGACAAACAACACATTATTTTGTTGCTTTTCATATTTCTGCAGCGAAAGGCAGTAGGGAGAGAGGGAGAGAGGAATGAGTGGGCAGTGGCGAGTCTAGGCCACCCCGATCTGAGTGACTCAGTCAAGAGATCTAATGAAAAATCAACCATTTCTTTTTAATGGCTATGCCCTGGCCACCCCACACTACTGAGTCCATTCCAATGATTTACCACCAAATTTGTGAACCAGTTTTTCCCTATTTCTTTTTTAAATCTACGCTTTTCCAGCTTGAACCCGTTACTTCTACGTGGCACACACCCTGATGACCTCTGGACACTTTATTTTGTTGCTTTTCATATTTCTGCAGCGTAAGGCATTAGAGAGAGAGAAAGGGAGAGAGTGGGAGGAATGAGTGGGCAGTGGCAAGGCCGTGGCGGGTCTAGGCCACCCCTGAAATCTCACAACACCTTTACCTTGGATATAGAGAACCCATTTCCTTATCTTATCACAACATTAATGTCTTCGAATGCATGCAAAAACAAACGTCCTTGACTTCCTTAAAAAAAAGTCGTTTGGCACTCACCCTGATGACCTCCGGGCAGGCGTAGTGCGGCGACCCACACGAAGTCTCCAGCATGGAACCTTCGGGCTGCAGCGAGGCCATGCCGAAGTCCGCGATCTGATGCTGTTCTTCTCGTCCAGTAATAAGTTCTCCGGCTTGAGGTCCCGATGGCTGGCGGGGCAAAGGAGAAGGAGTTTAGGTTTTGTAAGTACGTATGGTAGGTTATGGGTACTTTATGGCTACTTTATGGTTACTTTATGGTTACTTTATCGCTACTTTATGGTTACTTTATGGTTACTTTATGGTTTATCGCTACTTTATGATGTTTAGGTTGCGTAGTACGTAGGTAGGTTATGGTTACTTTATCGCTACTTTATGGTTACTTTATGGTTTATGGCTACTTTATGTTATGTAGGTGTGGATTGGGCTCGCTGGTGGGGCAAAGGAGAGGGACTTTAGGGTGTATACATATGTAGGTGTGGTGGGTCGCTGGCGTGGGTGGCGGTGGCGAATATTCACTAAGTAAGTTTTTTTGGTGTATTCCGCCTACTGGTGAACAGATAATGACACGTGAACTTGATGCATCGGTTCAGTGGTTTAGAATGATCTGAACATCCCATAACGACACCGGTTGTGTCGCTGACTCGTCCAGTATCGACGGACACCCTAATGACGACTCGCCGCCTCCCCACCAACTTTTGTGCTATGGAAGAGAAACGCCAGTGTCTAAATTCCGCGTCAAATGGCGTCACAACACACAAAATCGGCCTTTTTGTGCGTGGGTATAAAGGTCTGTTTTAGGATCCGTGTGGCGGTGACTCAGAGGGACATTGATTCATCCCTCCTTCCTCTCATCATAATCTGAAGGAGAGGCTTGATTCCCTCGCCTACTCCTGCAAAAGTGCCTTGGTCTCACAGGTTCCCGAAATCAATAAGTGGAGGTTTTTCGTGCCTGAGTTGGCGAGCAGGATTTACCGCACTCATAAACATAAGACTTCATGCTGCAAAGTTTATAATTGTTGCCCCACGCCCCAATATATAACGCAAGGCCTCACGTTACCTCGGTTTTCTCTCTGTGCAGTATTTACAAGCGGCCGAGGCGAGATAAAGAATCCAGTTTCTTAACAAATAAACACAAACGATGTATTTGTTGTTCAGTAGAAACATTGGCGTCCCTTAAGACCTAACCCGGCCAGGCAACACCGGGAGATTACCTGAGGGGGGGGGGAGAGAGAGAGAGAGAGAGAGAGAGAGAGAGAGAGAGAGAGAGAGAGAGAGAGAGAGAGAGAGAGAGAGAGAGAGAGAGAGAGAGAGAGAGAGAGAGAGAGAGAGAGAAAAAAAACCAGCCAGCCTCGTGTACCCAGGTGACATTCTCGCCCCAACCAAGCCTTCCCGTCACACCCCATTCTTGCTGCGCCTCCTGTGAGCAAGACAAGACGGCAAGTTATCCAAGCCTTCCATTGTAAACTTGACTACAAAAGTATTCTACGACACAACTTGAGCGAAAAAATTGAGGGACAGACTCACTCAAGTCCTGGAATTTCTTTCTCCTGGAACGGTTGGGTCCTGGACGGGTTCCAGGAGCCGCCGCCTCCCCGTGCCAGCCATCAGTCACAGGCTTCCCCCCCGCCCCGTGTGATGAGCGGGGGGCGCTGGTGTGCTGGGGGGTGGGGGGACGGCGGAGTGCTTGGGGGAAGAGGGGGGGTACGCCGGTGTGCTGGGGACTCGCTTACATAAAAGAAGCTAAGTACTTGTGTCGTTAGGTACTATATATATACAAGTCTCGTCCTGCGGCCTTGAATGGAACCACCAGAGTACCAATAGTTCTTTGTATACTTTGGGAGCCACGGGACACGGCTGCTGCTCGCTCTAATACATCAACATCCCGACTAAACTAATGGAATATTTCATAGGCGGGTCAAAATCAGCCACGTGATATCTGCCGAGAGATTACAAACATTTGACAAACAAACATTTGCCTAAGATCTGATTTCTAAAACTGTGACGCGTCCGCCTCGCTGGAGCCAAAGCAGCAGCAGCAGCAGCAGGCCGAGGCGGGGTCAGGGCCTGGCATGCCGTCAACATTTACCTTCTCGTCGGGTTCATCCGTCACTCCGTTATCTTACGGCCTACACGCGCAGACTATATAAGCTGGTACGGGACGGGCCTTCCAAACCTTCCCTCTCTTTACCCACCTCATCAGCACCCACACACCCATATCACCCCCCATTAACCCTGCCTCCACACTCAGCCTCGGATTCCTCCACTGCTTTAAAGGCACCGAGTTCTCGGGTACACTCTCAGAAATGGGGGGTATATTAAGGGTAGAATTGTTACATCGCACCATCACTACCCTTTTTATACCCTATGTCCAGGCTGGAGGGTAGATGCTGCTGATATACCCTTACCCTTTATCTACCCTTTTTAGACGAGAGGGTTGAGAAAGGGTACATTTGGGGTTTGAAAAGGGTATATTTAGGGTTGCAAAAGGGTATATTTGTAAGGGTAGCAGTATTTCATCACTATAAACACCCTTTTTCTACCCTTTTCCTACCCTTTTTTTCTAAGAGTGTATGAACGCATAGCTTGCCACCCAGGGACCTTTGTTCTTCTGCCTAATGGTTAACGCCCATTACTGTGGACATGGTGGCGTGAATGTAGGAAAAGATTAACACAAAACTAAGCATTACTTGGTACACCTTCTTACCCCGGCTATACAATGGTACTTTTTCAACCTGTGATAGAGCAAAAACAGGTGACATTATTGTCTTAACAGAAACATGAACATGACAGCCGTGCCACCGTCCTTGTCCCAGCCAGTAACCCTTCACGCCCAGATCTTTCCTTGGCTATAAAAATTGTATGTTGTTAGCCATAAAATTACGAAAAGTAACTTAATATACCAAATTAGTTAGTGGTCAAGGATATTAAACAGGTCATAGCTATAACAAATTGCTTATATTCATTAAAAATCGTCTAATGATAACCAAATTACAATGGAAATTACGTTCTGGGCCTCAAGGGGTGAACGGTGTTCTTTTCTATGATGAGGACGAATGGCAGATTAATGGCAGAATCATTAGTTTCCTAACTGAGAATTAATGGAAAACTCATCAATCTTGTACATATTTCAAGGCCAGTGATATGCGATTTTTTTTTTTTTTTTTGAGCGGCGGTGGTGACGCTCTTATGCCGTCCAGACCTTGGCAGGACGGCCATTCCTATTATGGATGTAATGGGAAAGTCGCCGAATCCCTGTTATGGTGTGAGCGGTGGAGCTGCCACTGCCATTCCGGGGGTGGAATGGCAGTGATGCGTTCATAATGGTGGAGCCTTGGCGGCGGGGAGGGAGAGGGAAGCACTGTGCACACAACGACCTGCTCTCCCCGACCCAGGGCAAACAAGGCAGATTCAAACAAAAGTGGAAACCAAGACTAATAGACATACTATAAAAGTCTATTGATCTTGGTGGAAACAATAACATCATTTGACTTCGCAATCAAATAGTCTCTCAAAACACATGTATATAATAGCTGTTTGTGGGTTAGGTGAGTTTCGTATTGGCCGCGTGAAGGCACGTGACAGCAGACATTGGCGGCCGACCAGCCTCTTGTTTGCATCACGGCAGCCACAGACGTGTTCCTCCTCACTCCTCTTTCTTGTCGACCCTAAACTTCCAGGGTGTCGCGGAAGCGTGTTGCAGCCAAGGGGAAAACTGCGACCTGCTTCCTGGGATGAGCTTAAAAGGATTGCCCTGAAATCCAACTGACTCAGACCTGAACGTCGCCCGCCAAGCAGCCTCGAGACCAGACTACTGTAGTATAAAATAGCAATAAAACTCACACCGAAGACGAGACTCTTTGTTTTCCGAATGAGACTTCCGCCCCTAAAAGGCACTTATCGAACAGATACAAAAATGGTCACTGAGAGCAAAGTTGTAGAGGTCGAAAAACCCTACCGGTAAAGTGGTCTCAGATTTGTTCATACAATATTCATCCCGCCAGAGCCAAAAAACTATCAACATAAACACAATAATTCTTGATGTATAAGAATTCGACAGTGTTTTTAGCGGGAGACTCACCATATGGAGTGACTGTGGCAGAAGTCTAAGGCCGAGATGATTTGTCTGAAGAACCTCCGCGCCTCCTTGGGTGTTAACCTTCCCTTCTTGACCAGGTAATCGAAGAGTTCTCCGCCTGAGACGTGTTCGAGCACCAGGTACCTGAAAGCACAACAACACTAAGCAAGGGACACAGACTGACACACACACGGATTTCAAAGACAAAGAAAGTAGACTGTACATGTAATGGAAGGATGCATATCATTTAAAAATATAATAATTTTTTCGAAATATTCCATTCAGAGAGGCGTGCCATCTGGGATCCGAGAAGGTATTTACATAATAGGAGGCATCTCTGTAAGTTCATTTAGGGTGAAGCAATCTCAGGTAAAGGAATCTACCTGGGCATTTTATTTTTTATGTAAAGTTAAAGATTTAATATATCAGTTTTTGTCAATAATTCGAAAAGCAACAATGCTAGGGTAGAACCAGTTAGCTGTAAAAATATGTTATGTTGTCAGGCTGCCATGTGCCGCTTTTGAATGGAATCGAAGGCAACATTTTTTTTGTCGAAAAAAATGCAAGGCAACCCCCGATTTTTTCCATTTTCCCCAATTTTTTTCGATTCCTTGAAACTTTGCTAAAAACTTCTCTTTGGCCTCCTGATCACGAATCTGTAGTTTTTTTTCCGATATTGTTATTATCAATGAAATTATAGATGATGGCGGTTACTAATGGATTTTTTGTTCATTTTTACATCACAAAGGACTGGCCAAGGACAAAAAAAAAGAAAGTCTACAGTGTTAGGTAGATAGAAAGTAGCATAAATCACAACTAGAAAGATAAGATTTTCATCCTATCTAGACACTTTGCAAGTACCAACTACAAGGTTATTGACTATACAAAGCGCCGCCACGTCAGCACGAACTAGGCGGACTCGAACCGCTGACCGAATGCACAGGGACGCTACACATTGCGAGCTCACGTCTCTACCAACCTTGCCACCCTGACGGACTCACAACTAGAAAATAAGTACGATGAGACTGATGTAGATTCCCAAAATAATAAAAGAAAGAAAACAACATTCGTATAATAATGCTTAATAAAAAAGGAAAAAAAAAGTGTATCTACCTCTGCTAAAAATACAAATATTCTG
The DNA here is from genome assembly GCA_016584305.1 of Chionoecetes opilio. NCBI lineage: Eukaryota > Metazoa > Arthropoda > Malacostraca > Decapoda > Majidae > Chionoecetes > Chionoecetes opilio. Next base: position 108,572 of record JACEEZ010011148.1, read on the forward strand.
CCTCTTGGTACATATAAGAAAACCAGCCCTGAATATTTAATAAAACGTCGTGTGCTTCGTTAAAACTTGAAGAAAAAACACCTCTGCTCAGTGCCTAAGCCTTAAGAGGAACAATTTTTGCGTTTGCTTCGTTGCTATTTTTACCTCAGATCATTTTTTATTACTAACCTCGTCTCACGTTGGCTATTCATTAAGTATTTTTCCACTTTTCCCGCCCTGTTTTTCCTCCTCTCATTTGCCTTCTTACTAAGCCGTCTTTCCACGCAGCTTCCCTCGCTTCTCTCCCTTCCCCGTCCCTCCCCCCCACCTCCTCTTAACTCACCTCTCCCTCCCCCCTCCCTCCACCCCCCTCTCTCCTCCTCCCCTCTCCTCACCTTCAACCTCCCCTCCTCCTCTATCCTCCTCTTAACTCCACCTTCCATCTTACTCTCCTCCTCCTCCTCCTCCTCCTCCTCCTCCTCTCCTCCCCTCCTTCCACCTCCACCTCCTCCTTACCGTCCTCTTACTCCCACTTCCTTCTTCCTCCACCTGCACTCCACCTCCACTCCTCCTATACCGGTCCTCTAACTCACGCTTCCATCTTACTCTTCCTCCTCCTCCTCCTCCTCCTCCTCTTCCTCCACCTGCACTTCCACCTCCACCTCCTCCCTATACCGGTCCTCTTAACTCCACCAGCTTCCATCTTACTCTTCTTCATCCCGCACTCCCTCCCTCGTTCCTTTCAACTCCCTTAAGCATGGCAACTCATAATTCCTGGCTTAAGAGAGAGGAATAAAAAACAATACATTCTCTAGTTACGTATTATACTACTACTACTACTACTACTACTACTACTACTACTACTACTACTACTACTACTACTACTACTACTACTACTATACTACTACTACTATTCACCAGCACCGACCGCCTCAAGGTATATCAACCGTAAGAACTGAGGCTGCGGATACATACTGTAAATATGTTGGAAGTCTGAGCTGCTCGTGAATGGAAACGAGGGTGGGTCGATACTACCTTACCCCCGCCCCACACACACACACACAAACACACACTCCCCCTGCCCCCCTCCTCCTCCTCCTCCCCCTTCCCTACCCCCTCCCTGCCCCCTTCCCCCCCTTATAGTCACGGGTTCCAAGGCTCAGTAGAGTCTATAGTCGTTCTCAAAACTCATGCTGGAGCGTTGTACGGTGAGCTTAATTGAGCAACTCCTATTAAGGGTGGAAGCAAGCTAGTATAGTTTTATGAACGTGTGTGTGTGTGTGTGTGTGTGTGTGTGTGTGTGTGTGTGTGTGTGTGTGTGTGTGTGTGTGTGTGTGTGTGTGTGTGGCTGGGTGAGGCTGGCGCATCTCTGCTAAATGATGAGGAAGAGGAAGAGGATGAGAAAGAGGAGGAGGAGGAGGAAGAAGAGGAGGAGGAATAAGAGGAGGAAGAAGAGGAGGAGGAAGAAGAGGAGGAGGAAGAAGAAGAGGAGGAAGAAGAAGAGGAGGAAGAAGAGGAGGAAGAAGAGGAAGAGGAGGATAAATATGAGGAGGAGGAAGAAGAGGAGGAGGCATTATGTGTGACTGCCAGAGTAAACATGCTTAAGATATTCATGTCGCTGTGCCTGGTGCCTCCGACCTGGCCGTGAGGGGGGAGGGGTGATGGGGGAAGGGGGGGCTGATGGGGGGAAGGGTAGGGGGAGGCTGGTGATGAGGGGGGGAGGGTATACTAGGACAGGTGTGTGAGGGAAACGAAGTGAGGATGAGGCAATGAGGAAAAGGTAAGTCTGAAGGGAAGGATGGGGATGGGAGAGAGGGATGTGGAGGAAGGAATGGAGGAAGAAGGGAAGTAGGGAAAGATTAATAAAATAGGTAGGAAGGGTAAGGTAGGAAGGAAGGAAAGTAGGAAGGAAGGAAGGAAGGAAGGAAGGAAGGAAGGAAGGAAGGAAGGTAGGAAGGAAGGAAGGAAGGAAGGAAGGAAGGAAGGAAGGAAGGAAGGAAGGAAGATAGTAGAAGAAGGAAGGAAGGAAGGAAAAGAAGGAAGGAGAGGAAGGAAGGAAGGAAGGAAGGAAGGAAGGAAGGAAGGAAGGAAGGTAGCAAGAAAGGAAAGTAGTAAGGTAGGAAGGAAGGAAGGTAGGAAGGTAGGAAGGGAGGAAGGAAGGAAGGTAGGAAGGAAGGAAGGAAGGAAGGAAAGTAGCAAGGAAGGAAAGTAGGACGGTAGGAAGGTAGGAAGGAAGGAAGGTAGGAAGGAAGGAAGGAAGGAAGGAAGGAAAGTAGCAAGGAAGGAAAGTAGGAAGGTAGGAAGGTAGGAAGGTAGGAAGGGAGGAAGGTAGGAAAGTAGCAAGGAAGCAAGGAAGGAAGGTAGGAAGGTAGGAAGGTAGGAAGGTAGGAAGGTAGGAAGGAAGGAAGGTAGGAAGGACGGAAGCAAGGAAAAATAGGAGAGTAGAAAGGTAAAAGTAAAGTAGGAAGAAGGTAGGAAGAAGGAGGAGGAAAGAATGGCGCCTCTCCAGGAAGGAAGGAAGGTAGGAAGGACGGACGGAAGCAAGGAAAAATAGGAGAGTAGAAAGGTAAAAGTAAAGTAGGAAGAAGGTAGGAAGAGGAGGAAGAATGGCGCCTCTCCAGGTTTTCTCTAAGAGCGACCTCAGCAAACATTATCTTTTGGAGGAAATATCTGAGGATGACCATAAAAATCTCTACAAAAGGAGGTACTGCAAATTGTTGAGTAAAGTGTCTGGTTCTTTGTCTTCATGTAGTTGCGAGGAGAGTGACGTCAACTTTCATTCATCAACTTTTATTCATCTACTTTTATTCATCTACTTTTATTCATCAACTTTTATTCATTTACTTTTATTCGTAACTTCATTCATCACTTTTATATTATTTTTATTCATCTACTTTTATTCATCAACTTTTATTCATCTACTTTTATTCATCAACTTTTATTCATCAACTTTTATTCATCAACTTTTATTCATCTACTTTTATTCATCAACTTTTATTCATCAACTTTTATTCATCAACTTTTATTCATCAACTTTTATTCATCAACTTTTCTATCTATATTCTCTCCTTCCATATCTATCTGTAGTACATAAAGAAAAACACTATTCGTTATTCTCTTCCTATCCCTTCACTTCCCTTCATTTCCCTTCACGCCCATCTATTCCCATCTTTGTGTGAGTATTGGAAAGCATTATTTGTTTGCTTTTCTCAGCCTTCCATTTTTTTCGGCCAGTCTCCGCGTGTCCATCAAGACCCATCACACACGCGGGAACTGACAGCCTGACTCACACACAGACCAAAACGAACCCAAGGAAATAGCACAGAGAGATAAAAAGATATAAAAAACCCGGCACACACCCAAAAAAAAACCCTTTAAAACACAGAAAAATAGAGAAAAAAAACCCCCACAACTACCCAAAGGAAAACCCAATTAAAACGGAGATAGAAAACGAGAGAAAAAACCCGCGCATACACATACCAAAACGAACCCAAGAAAAACAGACCCACAGAGATAGAAGACTACAAAAAAAAAAAACCGCATACTAACACACGAAAGAAGGAAAAAAATGAATACACGAAAACGAAAACAGAAAAATAACTTAGATAGAAAGATAGCAAGGGAAAAAAACCACATACTTGAATGGACGAAAAACAAAAGAAACTCAAATTCTAGCAAACCAAACATACGAAAAGGGAAAACAGGAGAAAATTTGAGACTCCATTAATATTCCTCAGCACGATTTCATTTCAATATATATTTTCCCTAGTCAACACGGCGTCTTTGTGACCTTGAAACACCGCTCGAACCTCACAAAGGCCCGCGCGGGACACTCTGCCACCCCGGACCAATTACTATAGATTTCGTGTCCCGTGAAGTCCATTCTGGGTGGAAGTAGGAAGTGAGGTGGATGAAGAAGAACAAGAGAAGGAGGAAGGAGGAGGAGGAGGAGGAGGAGGAGGAGGAGGAGGAGGAGGAGGAGGAGGAGGAGGGGAGAAAAGACTAAAGGAGAGGAAATCAGGTGGACGAAGGGACGGAAACGGGAAGGAAAGACAGAAAAAATAGAAAAAGAGAAAATGATGAGCGAGAGAATGTATGAGAGAAGGAAGTGAGGCTCGAATGAGAGAAAAGGGAAAATGAAGGAGAGGAAGAGAAGGAAGAAGAGGAAGAAGAGGAGGAGGATGAGGAGGAGGAGGAAGGCAATCAGTCCCTTAATCATTCCCTTCCTTAATTTCTTCCAAGTTACTACCAACGAATTTGTCTTGCACGAGAAAACACTCATTATTATTATCATTACTATTATCGTTATCATTAGTTAAAGAAGCATTATTAGTGGTGGTCTATGGCAAATAAGAAAAATTAAGTGTTTCAAGACCGCTAAATATACATGTTTCTGGTAATTATCTTCTCTTGTTATCACTAAATCGTCATTCATCCTTTCATCCAATTCTCTCTTTCTTCCCTCTCCTTCCTACTTTCTCTCTTCTTCCACTTTCTCTCTTCTTCCACTTTCTCTCTTCTTCCACTTTCTCTCTTCTTCCACTTTCTCTCTTCTTCCACTTTCTTTCTTTTCCCACTTTCTCTCTTCTTCCACTTTCGCTCTTCCACTTTCTCTCTTCCACTTTCTTTCTTCTTCCACTTTCTCTCTTATCTTCCCTCTTCCCACTTTCTCTTTTCCCTCTTTTCCCACTCTCTTCTTCCACTTTCTCTCTTCTTCCACTTTCTTTCTTTTCCCACTTTCTCTCTTCTCCCACTTTCTTTCTTCTTCCACTTTCTTTCTTCCACTTTCTCTCTTCCCTTTCTCTCTTCTCTTCCCTCTTCCCACTTTCTCTTTTCCCTCTCTGCCCACTCTCTTCTCTTCCTTTTCCTTCTCACTTTCTCTCTTCCCTTTCCTTTTACTTTTTTCTTTCCCTTTTTCCCTTTTCTCGTTTATGTAGCACTTTATATCCTCGTAAGTAAATTTCCTTGCCCGGTTAAATGTATCAGCCAGCCTCAAACACGCTCTTTCTCCTCTCTCTCTCTTCTCTCTCTCTCTCTCCTTCTCTCTTTTCTCTTCTAATAGTTAAGAGGCTGAAGGACAAGTTTTCCAAATTTGCTGCAAAAAAACGGTGAAATGTTCGCTAATGCCTAAGAGTGAGGATGAGGGAGAGAGAGAGAGAGAGAGAGAGAGAGGGGGAGAGGAGAGGAGAGAGAGAGAGAGAGAGAGAGAGAGGAAGAGAGGAAAGAGAGAGAGAGAGAAGAGAGAGGAGAGAAACACACCTTTTTCCTCCCCTACACCCATTTCTCCCCTCCTCTCTCTCTCCTTCCCCCTTTTTCCCTCTACTCTCCCCCTCTCTCTCCTCTCCCCTCCTCTCTCCTCTCTCCTCTCTCTCTCTCCTCCCCTTATCGTATTAAAAAGGACGGGGGGAAAGGGGGCATCGATCCGGTTAATGTCACTCTCGGGGGGAAGGGATCGCAGAAACCCTATTTGGGGATGGGGTGGTGCAGGGGGAGGGGGAGGAGGAGGAGGAGGGGGTTAAAAGGGTTCATAGGATAACAGACACCAGGAGAACCCATTGGGCCATAGGAGGGTATCTGGAACTACATACTACTAACTATCAACTATGTAAAAAACAGTTTTAAAAAAAATACCAGGGCCCTAAAAAGGGGGGGAACATGGAAGTTCCCAGTGCAGAAAAGATAGGATATGAAAAAACTAATACAACTACCACTACCATACAACTAATCGATAGGGGGATAATACGAATTGCACTACAATACCCATTTTTTACAGTGTGCTCCCCAAATCTGTTTTGAAAATAGTTTTTGTGTTGGGGTCCGACAACATTTTCTGGAAATTGTTCCATCGACAAAAGACTTAACATTTAAATATTTTTACGGAGACGGTATGCAAACGTTTACCTTTAGTTTTTACCCCTTTTCTTGTTTTCATTGGTTTAAAGCTCGAATGGGTTTCTTGATTAAGACATCAAAACCCTTTTTGGATCCTTTAAAAGGGTTTTTATCAAGTCCCCACGGATTCTACGATCCTTTGGAAAAATATTAAGTTTTCCCCAAATCTCTCCAAAGATGAATTTCGCAGAGATGGATTTGTTTGGTTTCTCTTCTTTTCCCCCCCATTTTCCCAATTTGCTTATTTTTACGAAAAAAGGGCGACCAGAATTTAAAAGGGATTTCCAAGTGCGGCCTAACCAAGGACGGGGTTTTTGGGTTTTT
>JACEEZ010011149.1:0-7500 GCA_016584305.1 Chionoecetes opilio
CTGCCGGGGGCCGCGGACACCGCCAACCACCGTGAAACTCTCCCACCCACTTATGCACACATCTCCTCGTAACATCCACAATCCTTTATATTTCTTCTACTGGCCTCTATGCCTTGTGTAGAGATACAATAACTTTACTTTGCTCCTTTGTTAGGTCTTTCTTGCCACCCATTTTGAAAATAATGATAGTTATACCAATGCGCGTCTGTTCAAATTACTCGCGGGAAGGAAGGCGATACTTTTTAAAATGATTCGTCTATAATTGACAAGTGGCATCTGAACATTCCTCAACGGTCTTGATGGACTGCCCGTACCTTAAACAAGCTGCCATATGTAAGATATCTCTCTCGGAAGTCAGTAGGCTGCCATAGAGTACATTTTCTGAATTCCCGTATGGAAGCGCTGTGTTATGATGTCGCGAACAATACTTTGGCGCACTGTGTAATCTTTGCTGAGTTGCTGGTGGTCCTGGTGATGGCGCTCGAGGCGCTGCACGAGGAGGCAAAGCCTTTGTGACTTGAGGTCTCCTGGCTTAAGACCAAGGTCCAGGTATTTGGAGGCTTACTAGATGAAACAGTACAGTCTGTTCATGCGTGCGGCGAGGACATTGAGATCTTGGAAAGTTTTACATACCTTGGTAGTGCAGTCCATAATGACGGCGGGTCACGTCAAGAAGTCTTACGGCGGATTGGTATAGCCCACGGTGTTATGGACTCGCTCAGCGGGAGTATTTGGTGTTGTCGGTACCTTTGCAGAAAGACAAAGATCCGGATCTTCAAGTCGCTTGTGATCCCTGTCTTACTCTATGGTTGTGAGACATGGACACTAAATAGTGACTTGAAGAGACTAATCAATGCCTTTAGTAATAAGTGTCTTCGCAGAATCACGGGGTATCGCTGGGATGATTACGTGTCAAATCAGCGATTGCACCGTGAGACTGAATCGAGGCCTATTACCTGCATAGTCCGTCAGCGCCAACTTCGGCTATATAGGCATGTGGCACGCTACCCTGAAACCTGATCCTTCCCATCGGGTTCTATCTGTATGAGACAATCCGGCGTGGAGGAGGCCAAAGGGGTGCCCACAAGGCTCGTGGCTTGGGCAAGTTGATGGTTCTTGTCGAGAGCTGCCTGGTATGGGAAAGGAGCCTGCATGGGGACTCGCGCGTGGTGACCCCTGGGAGTGGCGTCGTAGGGTGGGCGAGGCGACACGACCCTCGGCGTATGCCCCCAATGATTGATTGATTTCTAGCTTCAGACAAGTGCTGGACGACTTTAGTATTGCTGTGTGCGGGGCTCAGATATTGAAAGTGTCTGTTCATCTGTTCTTGTGTGGCTCAGTGATGTGCGTGGCAGAGTCACGAGTGTCTAAATGTAAACATTGTAAATAGTAACATTAAGTAATCATAAGTATATGTATGTGTAGTTGTGGTTAGATTTAAAGATATGTGGTACTCACAATACTACATACTACACTAAGTAAGTACGTATACTACGTAGGCACAATGCTACGTAAGTACTACACAATATATTATACATTATGTAACATGGTATAGATATAAAAAAGAAAAAAAAAGCGAGAGAAAGAGAGAGAGATTTCATAAACTCAAATCTTCATAATCATTTATACCAAAGATAATCTCGCCTTTTCCTCTTCACTATCCTTCTTACTCCTATTCTCCCTCCTTACCACGTCCTGCGCCCTTTACTAATGATCCTCAACTTATTGATATATTCACGCGTTTTTTTACCTCTTTCCTTACCCCTGTATACTTTTTTTCCTCTATAGTCACTATAACTTTTGGAAGCCAGCATCTCCTACCCCCAAAATAAGTTTTGCGCGAGAGGCAAAAGTTGAAAGTTCGCCGGAGAAGTAAAAGAAACGTGCTTAGATTACTAGCCTGGTAGTGTTAGTTATGGTGGTGGTCGTGGTATTGGTGGGGATAGAGATGAATTTGGCCGCACTTACAACCACAAAGATTCATAATCACACACACACACACACACACACACACACACACACACACACACACACACACACACACACACACACACACACACACACACACACACACACACACAGTGACAAAGACACAGACATTTACATATACGCCGCCGGAACGGCTTGGTGAGTTAGAGCGTACAGCACCATTCTGTGGTCTTTGGCCCTGCTCATTCCCGAGGATTTATCCACGTAGAAATTCGGGCAGTTACTATCCCCCTTGAGAGAGGATATGGGGGTGTGTGGTGTGTGAGGTCCCGGCATTACCCAAAGATCGGTAATAATGAGCTCCAAGTTCGCACCAGGAGGTATATTCCCGTTTTCTGGAACAGTATGTCGCGTTTACTCCTGAACACGTCAAGTAAGGTTACTTTAGTTTACTGTTAGGGTATGTTAGGTTTCTTCGACTCTTATGGTAACTTTGTATGGGAACACAATGAGTGTATTTTCGAGAAAATCATATGGTTATTTTCGGAGCTACAGCCAAGCGTTTTCACTCGGAAACCACATATTCACATAGAGTTGGGGAATATGCCACCGGTAGGCATATTAACCAACTGTACACCACTCCTGCACTCCGATTCAAGCGTGTGAAATTCTGGATTTTTAAGCAGCAGACTCCAAGAAATCGCGCGCTCAGCAACACACCGTATGGTGGAAGAAACTTGCTTTTACTCTGTCGTACGTAAGTATAGCCTGGGTTCTTATATGTATATTTGTTGTGTATTTACATATATTGTTAAGATAATAGCAGCAAACAGGAGAAAATTACTAATGGAGGTGATATGTTTAACCCCTTCACTGCGGACTCCCTAAGGGGAATGTTTAAATGAATCTTTAATGAGCTGAGAACGGCTCAAAAATAAATTTATAAACATAATACCGAAAAAAAAGCCCAGATTCGTGATAATCACGCACAAAAGCTAATATACTACATACATACAATATACTATATACTACACAGTCAAGCTAAGCTTGACTCTGATGAACTTGGCTTTTTTTTTGTTGATTGATTGACAATTTGAGGCGAGTTTCATGCGAGGAAGTTGAAGGCACGTCGCTTGCTGAGTAGTATGTGAGTTTAATTGGATAATGCCACGACAGATGTATGAACATTATTGTAGAGACATTATTGCATTGTTATAGGTAGGTGCTTAGCCAAGTATGACCTAATCAGTACCTTACTTACTTAAGCAAAACAAAATGTAGGATTGTAAGAAGAATGAGTAAAGTTTTTCATACATTCGACTTATAGATTGATAGATAGATAAATAGATGTATAGATAGATGAACTTCTTAATCAAGTTCTAGGTCAAGATTAGGTGAATTGAAGCTAAAGTTTTTATGGAGAAATGTTAACGATTTATATATATTCGACTTAATATAGATAGATGAACTTTTCTTCCAAGGTCTGGGTCTAAAATATGTGAATTTAGCTCAAGTTCTTAAAGGGAATGATGAAATTTATTAATATATTCGATTTAGTATAGATAGATACATTTAAATTATAACATTTGTGGCAGAGATAATGTTCGCGGAAAAAATGGCTAAAATTAAAATGTTTCACTTATACATGAAAGTAGATGAACTGTATTAAAGGTCGCGGCAAAGATGAAGCGAAACTTAACTTCATGAAAAGGTCGCGAGAACAAACATTGAAGTTACTTAGAAGTATATATATACTTTTTTTCCTGGATTTCTGTATAAAGACCATGACTCAGAATCTTCAAAGTGTAAAAGTAGAAGAATTATAGTAGTAGTAGTATATAGTATAATAGAAGATATAAGTAAAATAGTAGTACATTTATTTGTAGCATTGCAAGTCAGGTCAGGTCAAGTTTCTACAGTACAAACACACAAAATTACGGCGTCTTGTAGGACAGTTTTAATGACCCTCCTAGATTTGTTCTCTTCACCCATTAAACAATAAATAGGTGGATGTGTGTTTGCCTTGGATCACTTGTACAGGACGAATATTGTTTTTGTATTTTTTTTTGTGTTTGTAATAACTCTTGGGGTGCGACGGTGTTGCCAATTTGTTATTGTGTTTCTATTCCTTTCTCTCTTTTCTCTATCTCATTTTTTTACTTTATCTCCTTATCTTCTTATAATTAATTGACTTGAGGGGGTATTGATTATATGACATGAGGGAATTTGCAGATCACCATTACTTAAACATAAGGCACAAGCGTAGGAATAATATCATCCTCCTCCTCTTCTATCCCCTCCTCTCTCACTCTACCCTCACTCCTTTCCACTCTATCTCACTCTATCTCACTCTATCTCTCTCATAATTATTAGACTGTGGTCATTGTATTATATCCGACATGAGCGAATTTGCTTTAATCCATGTCTTAATCCCCTCCTCTTCCCTTCTCTCCTCCTCTCCTCTCCTTCTCGCTCCTCCTCGGGTCCTCAGTCTCCCCTCACCCTCCTCCCCTTTTCTTCTCAGTCCCCTCCCTTGTTTTCCTTCCGCTTCATCACCGATCAGTATCCGCTTCCCTTCACTTTCCTGATTCATAAGGGCGTCATTTATTAATGGATTTCTTGACTCGAGAGAGGAGGAGAGAGAGAGAGAGAAGAAGAGAGAGAAGAGGGGAGGAGAGAGAGAGAGAGAGAGGAGGAGAGAGAAGAGAAAGAGAGAAGAGAGAAGAGAGGAGAGAGAGAGAGAGAGAGAGGAGAAGAGAGAGAGGAGAGAAGAGAAGAGAGGAGAGAGAGGGGAGGAGAGGGAGGTATATTAGTTTCGTCCATCTGCATACCCTTTCATCTCTCCCCATCCCCTCTCTCTCTCTCTCGCTCTCTATCTCTCTCTCTCTCTTTTTCTCTCTCTCATACTCTCTCTCCTGAAGTCATACTTAACTTGCAGGATGACCCAATTCATCTTTAAACAGTGACACTGCTGCCTTTCATTGCTTTTATGTTATATTATTGTTATTATTACATTAATATTTTATTATTATTTTTATATTCTTGAAATATTATTGTTATTATTATTATTATTATTATTATTATTATTATTTTTATTATTATTATTATTATTATTTTTTTGTCCAAGCTCGCTTCGCTCGCTTGGACACCTATTTCAGCCGAAATCAGGTGTCTTATAGGCTTGTAAAATGTTTCCTCTTCTTCTTCTTCTTGTGACTACTTTTGTGGGGAGCGGAAATACAAGCGCAAAGGAAGAAATTTGGCGCAGAAAGTTATATTTCGTCTCTTAACTCATTGTCCAAGCGAGCGAAGCGAGCTTTTACCATTTATGCTAATATTCGTAATATATTGTGCCTGGAGACATTAGTGCAGTGGCAAAATTAATGCATTAGTGCAATGAAAAATAAAATGTGTTCGTAATCCTAACAACAACAGTGTCTGAAGAGACTGAGGCTCTGAGCGTTGCCGCTCACCGATACCACCACCACCAACACCACCACCACACCACCACCACTACACCACCAACACCACCACCACCACCCCCACACCACCACACCACCACCACACAGCCACACCACCGCCACCACCACCACCACACCACCACGACACCACCAACACCACCACCATCACCACACCACCACCACCACCACCACACCAGCACCACACCACACCACCACCACCTCTACCACCACACCACCACCACACCCCACCACCACCCACCACCACCACCACCAACCACCACCACACCACCACACCACCCACCACCACACCACCACACCACCACACACACCCCACCACCACACAGCACCACACCACCACCACCACCCACCACCACATCACACACCACCACCACCCCACCACACACACCACCACCACCACCACACCACCACACCACACCCACCACCACACCACCATCACCACCACCACACCACCACCACAACCACCAACACCACCCACACAACCAAACCACCCACCCACCACCACCACCACCACCCCCACCACCACCACCAAAACCCACCAACCACCACCACCCACCACCCCCAACCACCACCCCCAGCCACAACCACCACCACCCCCACACCCACCACCAACCACCAACCACCACCAACACCACCACACACACCACCCCCACACCACCACCACACCCCCACCACCAAACCACCACCACCACCACCACCACCCACACCACCAACCACCACACCCCCCACCACCACCACCACCCACCCACCACCACCACACCACCACCCACCACCACACCACACCACCACCACAACCCCACCAACCGCCACCACCACCAAACCCCCACCACCCCACCACACCCACCACCCCCACTACCACCACACCACCACACCCCCCCACACCACCAACCACCCACCACCACCACCACCACCACCACCACCCACCACACCACCACCACCACCACCACCAACACCACCCCACCCCACCACACACCACAACTACACCACCACCAAACCCCCACCACCACCAACCACACCACCACACCACCACCACCACCACCACCACCACCACCACCACCACCACCCACCACCACCACCACCACCCCCCCACCACCACACCACCACCACCACCACCACCACCACCACCCACACCACCACCACCACCACACCACCACCACCCACCACCACCACCCACCCACCACCACACCACCACACCACACCCACCACCACCATCACCACCACCACACCACCACCACCACCACCCCACCACCACCACAACCACCACCACCACCACCACACCACCACACACCACCACCATCACCACCACCACCACACCACACCACACACACCACCCCCACCACCACACCATCACTATCACCACCACCACCAACCACCAACCACAAACACCACCATCAACACCACAACCACCACCACCACCACCACAACCACACACCATCCTCACCACTACCACCACCACCACCAACCCGCATCAACACCACATCACCACCACCCCACCACCATCCCCCACCACCCATCCACCACACTACCACTCACACCACCACATACACAACACCAACATCACACCACTTACCCCCTTCACCCAACCACCACCATCACCACAACAACCAATCACACACAAACCACCACAGATCACACACTATGTTTTTTATTTTTTTTTTTTATTTTTGCTTTTTACCTTATTTGACAACTTTCCCTTTCTTTTTTGTAGATTCCTATTTATTTTATATTCTATTATTTATTATTAACTATTCTAATACAGAATACTAATTAAAAAAGCTTACTTTACCTTTCTTTGACACTATCCACATCTCTACCTCCCCCCCTATCACTATTTCATTATCTATCCTAATTACTTTCCTCTCTACCGATATACTTATACCAATCACTAACTTCAGCCTACTACCTCTTCTTTACTACGTACTACTCCTCTACTACCACTACTCACCCTCCCCCCCCCCCGCCACGCCTCATGACACTAATATACTTTTTCCTGACTGGATATAGTTTTCCTCTCTCCTCCTCCTTGTTTTCCTCCTCCTTTTCATCATTCTCTATCTGTATCCTCTTCCCCTTTCACTTTTTCCTGATTCAT
>JACEEZ010011149.1:15000-17500 GCA_016584305.1 Chionoecetes opilio
TCCTCCTCTTCCTTTGTAGTTGCATTCACCTTTTTCTTCTATACATCTTTACATTCATACATTCCATACACCTTTTCTTCTATACATCTACTTATTATTTTGTCTTTGACGTGGGTCAGTTTTTTTTTTTTCTCTCTCTCTCTCTCTCTCTCCTCTCTCTCTCTCTCTCTCTCTCTCTCCTCTCTCTCTCTCTCTCTCTCTCTCCTCTCTCTCTCTCTCTCTCTCTCTCTCTCTCTCTCTCTCTCTCTCTCTCTCTCTCTCCTCTCTCTCTCTCTCTCTCTCCTCTCTCTCTCCTCCTCTCTCCTCTCTCTCTCGCGGTTTATGTTACTGTTATGCACTGCCAAATCACAATATGTTATGAAAAGCATCCTAACAAACAAACACACAAACAAACACACCCTCAGCACAGCAAACACACACCCTTGTCCAGGGGTTCCCAAAGTGGTCGATGGGACCATCCAAGGGGTCGATGAATCGCCAGGGGGTCAATAAATGGCTAGGGGGTTGATGAATAGCTAGGTGAGGAAAGTTTCAGCACGCAACTGCTGCCAACAACCGTTATGCGAGTGGTACCAAAGCCGCCTCTGTGTCACCCTGGCATAGAGACGGCTTTGACTTGGGTGCTAGTGCTAGCACCCAAGGGGCTAGCACTGTGACGTCACGTCGGATCTCAACCCCGCCCTCCACACACACACCCCTCTCGCTCCCCTCCTCTGCCCCAAGATCGTACCGTACGTGAAATATTCCTGTCCGCCTCACGAACTGAGCGAGCGAGCATATTCCCCCCTCTCGTTGATGAGTGGACAGCCAGTAGTCCAGTACATTCTCAGCACGCTACTACTACTACTACTACTACTACTACTACTACTACTACTACTACTACTACTACTACTACTACTACCTATAAGTACTACTATAATTCCCCATATTCATTTAGTCATAACATGTATGTATTACGGTTTTTTTTCCATAACAAATACTATTTGCATTTAGATGTGTGGGGGTCGATGAAAAATTTGAAACTTTATTAGAGGGTCGATGAGCTGAAGAGTTTGGGAACCCCTGCGGGCCTAGTCATTAACAATACAAGTATTTTCCAATGTATATTTATACACATTTATATTCGTGCACCAATTTGCTTTTTTTTCATTTTTTTCCCACCCAACATGGCACAATAGAAATTAGGATAAAACAGCATTTAACTTTTTGATTAATTTTCATGATATTTCTCATAGCGTTGATATGCTAATGATTTGCTCTTTTCTACATCGCTTATTCTATTTATTTTTGTTTTTATATCACAATTTGTTCAATAATTTTTTACAGTGATCTGAATTTGTTTTTCTCATTCTCTATATTTTTTCCGGTCTTTAGTTATTGTCATGACTTTTTTCAAAGAATTTTTAACTTTCCAGTCAAACCTATGATGCTTGTAATGCTCACTAATAACAAATTGTAGCTAATGGCTTGTATACGGCGATGAGGTGATCAGTTACCCAAAGCTGGAATACAGTTGTACGGACCAGTTTTTCTAAGACCTTTAATGGAGAGCACGTGTTACTGCCTCACATTTACCTCCCTTTCTGAATATTTAAAATAAATCATGTTTGATTTTGTGAATCTGATATATATGTATCTAGGCGCCAGTGCTTGTGTGTGTGTGTGTGTGTGTGTGTGTGTTCGAGAGAGAGAGAAAGATATATAGAGAGAAAGAGAGAGAGAGAGCGAGGAGGGAAAACCATCCGATAAGAGTTAATAATTTTTTCGTTTTTTTTTTTTTTACAAAAATGCCTATAGCACCTGCAGGCAGTGACCTCCAGGGCTCGGATTTTAAGCCCTGTAGGCTCACTTGAGAGCTGTGATGGTTGGCCCTCGCCCGTGGTGGCGCAGGCAGGACATTTGTATAGTGATACCTGTGATTAGAGGCTCTTGCCGCCCCCCTGTGTCCTCCGATACGCTCGCAATCGAAGGTAGAGTTAATGGACAGGGCAAGTGGGTGTTCTTAGGCCACTTGACGCTGCATAAATATTTTAAGTGGATTTATGGGACTCACTCGGGATCGAACTCGGGTCTTCGAGAACGCGACTCGGTAACGCTAACCACTCAGCTACCGCCTCCCCAATCGCCTTGTAAAGTGTTGCAATATGGTAGAGTTGATCGTTTTCTCTACCAAATCTTGTTTTTCCAAAAATCTTTATCCTGCTGCACATGCAAATGCTTTTCAAATCCACTGTATCAAAGATTTTACCGAACATTTTATCAGCACAAATACTTATATGTTTGCTACTCATATATATACGATTTTTCTGGGAAAAGTACACATATATAGGACAGATCAAACGTCACAGAATTGTTATGTATTAAAGATTACCTGTTCTGCTAAGACATATATGAAAAAACGTCTAATTCCTGCAATCCCAAATGGAAACATCGACTCTACGAGCAGAACACTTCCCTGTTTTACCACCAACACCAGCCTCACCCGAATCCCTCATCTTTA
>JACEEZ010011149.1:20000-45000 GCA_016584305.1 Chionoecetes opilio
AATGCGGACTGCGATTCTAGAGATTACAATGACGTAAAGCGTTGTTGCAAAGGATTAATTAAGTCTAAAGAGCGCGAGTATGAAGAAAAAATTGCAATGGAATCCAAATCAAACTCGAAAAGGTTCTTTCAATACGTTTGAAGAAAGAAAAACGTCAACACATGTATTGGGCCACTGAAAGATAAGAATAACATCTTGGTAATTGAAAATAAGAGTATTACGTCCGTACTCAATGATTGCTTTAATGGGGTATTTATTAAAGAAGACGAAGCTCCATTACCAGAACCAGTAAACATGTATGCGGGACTCGAAAGTGATAGATTGGTAGTAGGAGAGTTAACAGTAGATGAAATATCAAAGTATTTGCAGAAACTTGACCCAGCAAAATCCATGGGGGTGGACGAAATCTCGCCGCGATTACTTCGCGAATGTCACAGTCAACTTTCGCTCCCATTACAGATTATTCTCATAAAATCGCTAATGGACAAAAATGTTCCTAGTATGTGGAAACTAACTAATGTTACACCGATATTAAAGAAAGGGAGTAATAGCCTCGCAAGTAGTTATCGCCCAATTAGTCTAACGTCTGTGATTGTCAAACAATTTGATAAAATATTGCGGGATAAAATAGTGTCTTTTCTCGATGAAAATAACTCAATATTAAACTCCCAGCATGGATTTCGAAATAAGAGATACTGCTTAACAAACCTACTCGATTTTTTTTATGTCATTTATTCAAACTGGGACGCTAAAATTCGCTCGGATATAATATACCTTGATTTTCAGAAAGCCTTCGATACAGTTCCCATAAGCGACTTTTGACCAAGCTAAGGGCACATGGCTTAGGAGAGCAATTATGTTCATAGATTGGCGATTGGCTTTCATATCGTAAACAACGGGCAGTAATAAATGGCGAGGCATCTGATTGGTTAGATGTTACTAGTGGGGTGCCTCAGGGCTCAGTCTTGGGTCCTACTCTTTTTCTGATATATATCAATGATCTGGACTGCGGACTTGTATCTAAAATATCGAAATTTGCAGATGACACCAAATTAGGCGGTAAAGCATATACTAAGGAAAACTGCGAACTCATACAACGTGATCTCAACAAACTATCAGATTGGAGTGATAAATGGTTATTAAAATTTAATTCTGATAAATGTAAAGTAATGCATATAGGCAACGATAACCTCATATATAACTATCAAATGCAAAATAAATCGTTAACTGAAGTACAGCAGGAAAAGGATTTAGGTGTCATCATCAGTAATGATCTTAAAACCAGTACGCATTGCCTAGCTGCCAGTAAAAAGGCGAATATGATGTTGGGCTTCATTAAACGCAACTTTGAACATAAAACTCCGAAAGTAATGACACGATTATACACGTCTTTGGTTAGGCCGCACTTACAATATGCCGTTCAATTCTGATCGCCTTGTTCCGTAAAAGATCAAGCCAAATTGGAATCAGTGGAAAGAAGGGC
This sequence comes from Chionoecetes opilio, assembly GCA_016584305.1. Lineage (NCBI taxonomy): Eukaryota > Metazoa > Arthropoda > Malacostraca > Decapoda > Majidae > Chionoecetes > Chionoecetes opilio. Next base: position 21,484 of record JACEEZ010011149.1, read on the forward strand.
AACCAAAAAATTCCATTCCTGCGAAATTCATCTTATGAAGAGAGACTGCGGAAACTTAATATATTTTACTTAAAGGATCGTAGAATCCGTGGGGACTTGATAGAAACCTTTAAGATCCTAAAAGAATTTGATGTCATAAATCAAGAGAACCTATTCGAGCTTTCTCCTCAAGTGACAACAAGAAATAACGGTTTAAAACTAAACGGTCAACGTTGCATCACAGATCTCCGTAAAAATTATTTCAATGTTAGAGTTGTTGATCGATGGAACAAGTTACCAGCAAATGCTGTCGAAGCCAGCACAATAACTACATTTAAAAACAGACTTCACGCGCACTGTAAAGTAAATGGGTATTGATAGTGCCCTGCGAATTCATATTATAGTCCCCCGGATCGATTAGTGTTAGTGGTATTTGTAGTTAGTATATTTCATATCCTATCATTCTTCACTACGAAACTTCCATGTTCTCATGTTCTTTAGGGACATGGTATGATTTTCCAACTGTCCTCCTACATGTAGTTGTAGTACTAGTTAGTGGTATGTATGTATGTATGTAGTTCAACAGATACCCTAGTTATGGACCAATAGGTCTCCTGGTGTCTGTTATTCCTATGTATTCCTATGTATTCCTCCTCCTCCTCCTCCTCCTCCTCCTTCTTCTCCTTCTCCTCCTCCTTTTCTACTAGCAACCTCTGTTCTTCCCTGCAGTTCCTTCTCTCTCTCTCTCTCTCTCTCTCTCCTCTCTCTCTCTCTCTCTCTCTCTCTCTCTCTCTCTCCTCTCTCTCTCTCTCTCTCTCTCTCTCTCTCTCTCTCTCTCTCTCTCCTCTCTCTCTCTCTCTCTCTGTTTGTGTCTATCGCTACGTATGTCTGTCTATTTGTCTGTGTATGTGAGTGCTTAGCTTTTCGTCTCTTTATACACAAACACACACACATACACACACACTTACGGAGTTAGGGGTGCTCTGTAAGCGTGTGTCCGTACACTACGGAGTTAGGAGAACTCCGTAGTGTAAGGGTTAGCACGCTCGGTTCACAACCGAGAAGTCCCGGGTTCGATCCCCGGGCGGAGCGTAAACATATGGGCTGTTTCCTTAAAACCCCAGCCCCTGTCCACCCAGCAGTAAATGAGTACCGGGTGTCAGCCGGATGTTTGTGATCCCCCCTCCCGGGGTGGTGGCTTCGGCCTACACTAACCACTAAGGATGAATGATAAAAATGTTGATATGGAGACGGGGCCATACGAGCGTTGCTCTGGCCCTGTAAAATACAACTAGATGAACACACACACCGCAACCGCGCTGGCCTGCCATTCTCTGGTAGCCGGTTCAAATCGTCACTGCTCCCGATGATTTTTCACTGACAAATTTGGGCGGTTACTGTCACCTTTGAGCATGGGGTTGGGTGTGTGTGGTGTGTGAGGTCCCAGCATTACCCAAAGATTGGTAACAATGAGCTCCAAGCTCGTACCGGGAGGGTGAAACTGGCGATCGCGGGTTCGACTCGCGAGGACAAGACCATGTGTGAATGACACGTTAAGTTTGATAAAGTAAAAATGATTAAACTTACATTTTTTCTTTATTTGAGCTAGGAAAAGAAAGCACTATCTCTTATCTCTCTCTCTCTCTCTCTCTCTCTCTCTCTCTCTCTCTCTCTCTCTCTCTCTCTCTCTCTCTCTCTCTCTCTCTCTCTCTCTCTCTTTCTATTTGTGTCTATCGCTACGTATGTCTGTATATTTGTCTGTGTACATGAGTGCTAAACTTTTCGTCTCTTTATACATACACAATTACACATGTGGAAGACAAAGAAGTTGGCGGTGTCTTGCATCCGTCACGCTCTTTGACAAATTTCGTTTAATTCCTTCCCGGCGCTGTCTATGGGGAATGATTGAAAAAAAAAGTTGTCTGGCAACTCACTCATGGCCTTGACTTCCTGCTTGCAGTTTTTCAAATCATTAGTCTTCAATCGTCAGTGACCAGGACATATTGCATCTTATCGTCACTCCCGGCTTGATTTCCCAAAACGTCACCAAAACATTTCGGGAAAGTGTTTTTGCTCTGTTGGATATGGGGCCTGAGCCACAGTTGACTGCACACCAGATCACCCGTATTCACAGCTTATATAAGATCGGTTTTAGTTCAAAAGAAATGGTGAGGGAGACTGGGTTACTCAACGAAAGGTTGAGCGGTGGGTTAAAAAATCACAAGACTCGCCAACGGCTGAAAGTCTAACGCACTTTTCTCGTCCTGGACGCAAGAAAAAAGTTTCAAAGAAAACTTTGAATATTATCAAAAGACAGCTAGTCTTTTGTTTTGTTTGTCTAGTACCATAACAGCAAGATAATTTAAGTCAATAAACCCACAGTTACTGGGTACAGTGTGTGTAAGGAGCGTGTCTCGTTACATCCGTAAAGTCTCGCTATTTTTTTACCCACCGCTCAACCTTTCGTTGAGTAACCCAGTCTCCCTCACAATTTCTTTTGAACCAAAACCGATCCTATAATAGCTGTGAATACGGGTGATCTGGTCTGCAGTCAACTGTGGCTCAGGCCCCATATCCAACTGAGCGAAAACACTTTCCCAAAATATTTTGGTGACGTTATGGTGAATCAAGCCGGGAGTGACGATAAGATGCAATATGTCCTGGTCACTGCCCATTAATGACTAATGATTTGAAAAACTGCAAGCAGGAAGTCAAGGCCGTGAGTGAGTTCCCAGACATCTTTTTTTTTTTCAATCATTCCCCATAAGAAGCGCTAGGAGGGAATTAAACGAAATTTGTCAAGGAGCGTGACGGATGCAAGACACCGCCAACTTCTTTGTCTTCCACGTACACACACAGTCACACACACACACACACACACACACACACACACACGACTCTTTGTCACGTCGTGATAACGAGCGGACACGGCTAATTAGTGCTCCTGACCCTGAAAGTGTAACGAGACTTCAGCTGTCTGTCTTAGCCATGGACCTTAAGGCTTTTAAGGTGCTTCTTGAGGCCCATGACAAGACCTTCAGGACGGCTTTGGATATTGTAGTGGAACAACCTCAATCAAGAATACAAAAAGCCGAAGGAACCATAACGGACTTGACAAAAAGCCTGGAACTCACTCAAGCAGAAACACTGGACCTACAAAGTGACTTAAAAGTGCACAGGAAATCCGACACTGACAATAAGACAAAAATTTGTAGTTTAAAAGTACGGATTGAAGAGTTTGAAAAAAGGGCAAACTATCAAGAGGATTATAACAGACGAAATAACCTACGAATTACCGGGATTCAAGAAAAGTCCGGTGTTGAAACTTGGGAAGAAACCGCCAATACTGTGTCGAAGCTGTTGGAAGAGAAACTACAATTACTTTCGGTGAGGCTCGAACGAGTACACCGAACAGGCCCAGCCTTTCACTCGCGACCCCGAACAGTCGTTGCGAGGTTCGAAAAGTTCGGTGACCGTGAGGCGGTTATCAGGAACACCAGGAAACACAAGGGCACAGGCATATACATTAATGAAGACCTGTGTCCAGCATCACAGGAACTAAAGAAGAGTCAGTTTCCCTTAATGAAGCAAGCCAGGGAGGAGGGGAAGATCGCCTTATTCAAATACACGAAGTTGTTAATAAAGGAAAGAACAAGCCAACGACCAGTGGTTGCCAATGGTGAAGCTTCGACGAGCGGTGCTGGTCATGACGTCACGGTGGTGGCTGGATCAGCTGGTGCTGTAGCCGGAGGCGTATCGGCGGGGGGCAGCGAGCTGTCAGTTGGTGCTGTCAGCGGAGGGGGGAAAAGGTGCCTTCTCCACTGCTCCTGCTGTCGCTGGTCCTTCAGCAACATCCACTGCTACTGTTAGCGCTGGTGCCGCGGCCTCGTCCCCTGGTGGCGGTGATGGTGTGGCATCTGCTGGTGGCAGGCCCCCTGTCGGGTCTCCTGTCGACCTGGCCGCGGTTGATGGTGTTAAACAGCGACAGCACTTGAGCCTACGCAACCGTAAAAAGTAGATAAGTGTCGTTCCGGCTTACCTCTGTTAATATTAATTTTATTTATCTTCGTTAGTATTTTATGGTAATTAAGGAATCATTGTGCAATGTATTACCTTTTGCAACATTAAGGGATGCATCACTTTACGCTATTCTTAACACTCCTGTATCCCTTTGCAACGTAAATAATATTAGCAACTTAGAATATAACACTTTTGCTATAGATGATGACAGCTATAACAAAGACTGAGATGCAACTGAATTTTTCACACACATAGGTTCATTAATGTTCCGAAGTCTGATTATATTTTTCCTGATGACATTTCTTCACTCAGTAACAACACTTTTACATTATCTAATATGAACATACGATCCATTCCAAAGAATCTTCAAAATTTCATATATACAATTATGCCTAATACTCATATCAAAATTAATGTTCTTGGCTTTACAGAGATTAGCCTAGATCCTCACCTCTGCTCACTGTGTGAACTTCCTGGTTACTATATGACGTATACGAACCCCAGAAACATTCATGGTGGGAGTGTTGCTATTCATGTGTCCAAAGTGTATGGACTCATCTGTGCAAAATCAATTCACCATTTCAGACTCTTTATATCGAATCCATAGGTGTTGAGACTACAATTATAATTAGGAAATATTTATTTTTGTACATTTATAGACCTTCAAATGGTAATTTCAACAGTTTTCAGAAGGTAATGACTGACATTCTTTCTTCAGTGTATGATACAAAATATCAAGGTATCTATATTTTTTAAGACTTCAATCTGAATTTATTGAAAAATACTGAAACCAATGTCTCTGAATTTATCAATCTAATGCTTTTTTTCTCGATTTTTCCTTTAGCCCGAGAATTGCGGCAGCAAAACAAAATTTGTGCCACCAGTGCAGGGATGTGAGAAATACAGTGACCATTACAGAATTGGATGAAAATTACATCAACGTCAAGGTAGTAAAAATCCACATCCGGCAATATATATATTTTTAACCCAAACGTATGGGGTTGTGGTGTGGTTGTGGTCGGGAGTTGAAACATCTGGCGCGAATGGCACCAACCCGCAGGCGAGAGACTGCTGAGGTGGGGTGGAGGTGCCACTCCTTGGGATTTTTCACAAGATTTTAAGGGGATCATTCAAGTATTTCTCCTGTTGTTTATCTAAAGGTAAGCATAGGTACCGTTATACCGTACCTTGAGATAAACTAGTGGAGAAGTACTTGAATAATCCCTCCAAAAGTCCCAAGATAGACAACAAATATCCCAACGCCAGGACCTAAATCCCAAGATCTTGGGAAAAAACCCAAGGAGTGGTATATCTCTGCGTACAGCGTAGTTAAGCAGATGGTGGTGTGTGTTATCGAGGGCTGACATCAAGGCGTATATGTGACACATTTTGTAGACTTCTACGAATGTTGGCTCGGTTTTTATAAGCAATTGAAAATTGTGCTTGCGGAAGGCTTGCCGCAGCCCACGGGCTAATAACCAAACCAACCAGAGTTTACCAGCACCTCAGCAACACTCATAGACCACATATGGTCATTACAACTGGAAAAAAATATTGGTAACTATATAATTCAAACAGACATTTCTGATAATTTTCCAACATTGGCTCAATTTAAACTTGAACATGCAAAACAAAAACCTCAGTATATTTATAAAAGATTAATTACTATAGTTTCAATGGAACATTTCACCAGTGATCATGCTCTTGTCGATTGGAATGTTGTAATTAACTTAACATGTTGTAATGAGGCTTATGATTTATTCTATAATGAATTTTTTAAATTATTTCAAAAACATTTCCCCATTTAAAGGATTCGTTTGAATAAAAAGAGTGAAATTAGCCCATTTATCACTCCAGCTCTAAAAACCAGCATACAAGAAAAACACAGATTAGAAAGACTAGATAGAAAATGTCCATTAACTTATGGAGATACTTAGACAGTATATACATAAATTAACATACATTTTACGAACAGCAAAAAAAATTGTAATACAAAAATCAATTTCAGGACAACCAAGGAAACTCAAAAAGACAGTGGAAACAATTAATTCTTTGATGGTCAGAATAGACAGTACAATAAACGCACTATATAATTAATATAATTAAACCCACCTTGCTTGGATACACCCATTACATTTTGTGAACATTTTCTAAGAAATATTTCCACGGTTAATGAAGACGAGTTCTACTTTAAAATTTATCAAAAAAATTCACCAAGTTTTTCAATGTATTTGGCTCCTACCAATAAAAATCACGTTGAAAATATTCTCAACACTCTGAAATCAGATACGCCTGGGTATGATGACATATCTCCCAAAATACTAAAGCACGCTTCCTCTTTAATATCTACTCCTCTGACGTATTTAATTAATCTTTCATTACAAACTGGTACCTTTCCAGACCAATTAAAAAAAGCCAAAGTAATTTCTTTATTCAAGTCAGGTGACAGAAGTGACTTAAATATGTATCGCCCCATTTCCATCCTGCCCGCATTTAATAAGATTTTGGATAAATTAATTTCTCTCCTAATCAATTATTACCTTGAAAAAAAACAATCTTTTATCTGAACACCAGCATGGCTTCAGAGCACAGCATTCTACTGAGTCTGCAATACTACAATTTGTTAACAATGTGTACACATGTTTGGAAGAAAAACTATACGTTTCTGGTGTATTCATGGATTTATCAAAAGCATTTGATACCCTACATAGATCACAAAATTTTACTTCAAAATTAGACCACACAGGAATAAGAGGTGTACCACTGAAAATATTTCAGAGTTATCTCAGTGACAGAAAACGGAGTGTATTTTGTAATCAGGTTTACAATTTTTTTTTTTTCTCTCTCTTTCTCTTTCTCTCTCTCTCTCTCTCTCTCTCTCTCTCTCTCTCTCTCTCTCTCTCTCTCTCTCTCTCTCTCTCTCTCTCTCTCTCTCTCTCTCTGTGTCTATCGCTACGTATGTCTGTCTATTTGTCTGTGTATGTGAGTGCTTAGCTTTTCGTCTCAAAATACACACACACACACACACACACACACACACACACACACACACACACACACACACACACACACGCACACACCGAAGTACTCCGTTGTGTAGTGGTTAGCACGCTCGGCTCATAACCGAGAAGTCCCGGGCTCGATCCCCGGAAGAAGCGGAAACAGATGGGTTGTTTCCTTAAAACCCGAGCCCCTATCCACCCAGCAGTGAATGGGTACCGGTTGTGAGCCGGGGTTTGTGACCCGACTCCCGGGGTGCTGGCTTCGGCCAACACAAAGCACTAAGGATGAATGATAAAAATGTTGATATGGAGACGGGCCACACGAGCATTGCTCAGGCCCTGTAAAATACAACTAGATGAATACACACACACACACACACACCGCAACCGCATTGGCCTGCCATTCTCTGGTAGCCGGTTCAAATCGTCACTGCTCCCGATGATTTTTCACTAACAAATTTGGGCGGTTACTGTCACCTTTGAGCATGGGGTTGGGTGTGTGTGGTGTGTGAGGTCCCAGCATTACCCAAAGATTGGTAATAATGAGTTCCAAGCTCGTATCGGGAGGGTGAAACTGGCGATCGCGGTCAGACTCGCGAGGACAAGACCATGTGTGAATGACACGTTAAGTTTGATAAAGTAAAATTGATTAAACTTACAATTTATCTTTATTTGAGCTAGGAAAAGAAAGCACTATCTCTTTCTCTCTCTCTCTCTCTCTCTCTCTCTCTCTCTCTCTCTCTCTCTCTCTCTCTCTCTCTCTCTCTCTCTCTCTCTCTCTCTCTCTCTCTCTCTCTCTCTCTCTCTCTCTCTCTCTCTCTCTTTAGCAGTGTACCATCTCTGTGAGAACATTTACAATGCACTGGAAAATAAAATAATTCATATAACAGTGTTCTGTGACCTCACAAAAGCATTTGACACAATTTCTCAAACAATCATATTACAAAATTATCTGTATGGAATGATAATGCTCACAACTGGTTCAAAATTTACTTAAGTCATAGAAAGCAATATACATCATAACAATATATCCTTATAATAACATCACATGTGGTGTACCCAGGGTTCAATTCTTGGTCCTGTACTGTTCTTAATATACATAAATGACATCATTCGTAGCAGTAATAAACTGATATTCTAACTTTTCGCTTTTGATACCACGATCTTCATTCAAGGCCACAATCTTGAAAATATTACAGTTACATTAAATGAAGAATTAAATCAAGTTTCAAATTGGATTATGAGCAACAAATTTACTGTAAATATTAATTAACCATGATTTATGGTTTCCAACTTTCCAGTCCCCTTATGACTCAGCCAGTACACTAACACACATAAATATAAATAGTTATAAACTATGATTACATGAGGTTTTCGAAATTAAATTTATAAGGATAATTATAGATAGTAGGTTGAAATGGAAAAAAAACGTAGCGGTATATTGATATCTAATATGTATTTAAACACTTGCATAATTTACAGGCTTAGGCGCTCTTTGAATGTATAATGTTCACTACAAGTTTATTTTACCCTAACATATCCTCCTCTTTTATATTATTCATCTTTATTGGAAGGTGTCTATAAATCCTTCATTGACAGCCTCTTTATTAGTCAAAAGAAGTTGTTACGTGTTATGTTCCTTAAAACTCGTTATGGCCATACCATCAGTATTTTCAGAGACTTCAAGTTAGTAATGCTTCCAGTTATCATACATCTTCAAACAATTATATTCCTACATAAATCCATACACTCTTTACCTTTAGACGTTGGCTTTACATCAATCAATGGCTCTGCTTCTGAATTTCGAAAGGTCCAGAAGGTTGAGAATTGCAGGTTCTTGGTATCAGAGACCAGAGTTGCACCGATGGACGTGGTATAGACGGTATAGTAATGCCGGAGGGGTAGCTAAGGAGATCGACCACGTCCTCTTAAGCACTCGTTGGAGGATCCTCCAGAACTGCAGGGTTTACCGGAGTGCTGAGTTCCTTGGACAGATCACAGACTTTTTGTTGCTACACTTAAGCTTTATGTCTAGTCCAGAAGAATCTCAGGAGGTAATTATACTGTGTTTTATCTTGAGAAACAGAAAAACTTGACATGTGCCCATGAGTATGCAGTTACAGTCTCAAAGCGGTTTGATGTGCTCGGTGCCCTCGAGGACCCTGTAGAACTGTGGGATACCTTCAAACGTGAAACTCTACAGGCTGCCAAGGAGTGTATTGGAGAGCGCCCGAGGTCAATGCGTGGTTTTGTCTCGACGGAGACGCTGGAGAAAATCGAGGAGAGTCGCACTGCCAGGCTGGCTGGGAACCAGGACCAGCACAGGGCTCTGTCACGCCGGACTAAAACCCTCCTGGGGAAAGACAAGGATAGGTATGTCAGGAGTCTCACTGAGGATGTCGAGGGTCATTTGAACGCTAATGACCTCTGACCCGCCTACCGAGCCCTGAACCACTGAATCAACCCAACATTTATTCTTCTTTCTACATTATCAGCTCACTTCCATCTCTTTTTCTGATTTTTTAAAATCTTTTATTGTTTTTTTTCTTCTCTTTTTTTTTCCTCTTTTCTCTTTCTCTTTCTCGTGTTTTTTTTTTTATCCATTTATAAACATCACTATTGTCTGAACTAATTAAATCTGCGCCGAAAATGTTCCCTGCTCTGGTTGGTCAAAATGTACTCTCCATCCCTCCCATTGCCCTCATGTTACCCACAATCCCTCTTGGTGCGGCGCTCAGCATTAGGCCCGGCTGTCATCAGAGTGGTGCCGTGCTTATGCCTGCTGCGTCTGCTACTCTCAACAGTGCGGCGGGGTGGACATTGTGACAATCTGCCACGTTTAGGGTAAATAGCGAGAAATTTGGGGTTATGTAGCGCGATTAGCGGAACAATTGGGTGGCTTTAGTGGGCGTGGTGGGTAGGTGGGCTTTTTGATGGGAGGGTGGGAGGGTTCATCTAAATGAAGGCCGGATGAAGCCGTGGCTGTCCAGGGTTTAGCGCTGACGGTGCAATGATGGCTTTATGGAAGTAAACAATATTTGTTTTGCTATTTGTGTTTTTTTTTTTTTTTTGCATGATATATAGTGTGTGTGTGTGTGTGCGCGTTTGCGTGTGCGAGTGCGTGTGCGTGTGCGTGCGTGTGTGTGTGTGTGTGTGTGTCTGTGTGTGTGTGTGTGTGTGTCTGTGTGTGTCTGTGTGTGTGTGTGTTATGCCTGACAATATGGCCACAGTTTTTTCACATTTATGGGGGTAGAGACAATATATGTTTTTTACATGTAGCTACTGCATTTTTTGTTTGTTTGTTCCGGTAGAGGAGAGATACATTTTACTATTGGATATTGTCGTCTTTTTTTGTGTGTGTGTATGTGCGTGTGCGTGTGCGTGTGCGTGTGCGTGTGTGTGTGTGTAATAGTAAATTTAGTAATAGTAAATTTATTGCCATTACTGTTACATCTATAAATTATATAAACAAACATATATATACCATGTCTATTAACGGCATGGTCTGTCGAGCCAAGACTCTTTGACAGACGGAAATGTCTAATCTAAATTTGCAGTACACAGGCAACATTATTTTCTAAGAAATTATTTTGAATAGATTATGCAATCAAACTTTCCAATACAGTAAATAAGATTCCAATTATGTAAAAACAAGCACCAAATCTCCAACACATGCATTCTTACAAGCGTTAACAATATAGAACATCCACACTGACTTGCGTATTGACACACACTTACATCGTTCGCCTAACATCCTGTATTCTGACAGGTAAACAAATAACTCTATATTTTCTTTTTAAATTGAAATAAAATACATTTAAATATTAATGTTTTTACATCAGTAGGAAAGGAATTCCACAGCTGAGGACCGTCACATACCACACTCGTGTTGTAGAGGGCTGTTCGAAATTGTGGACTCACTAGATTTATATTATTACCCCTCGTGTTATGAGAACTTTCAATAAATTTGAAAAGTTTGTTACCTGTATAGATATTCATATTTTTTTTATATAAGCAACAATACAAATATATATTTTAATGAATTTGAAATTTAATATATTTAACTAGGAATAATTACGGCTGGTAGAATCAAATTTATCCATGAATAGAATAGAGCTGATAATCTTATTTTGGGCTACTAATAATTTTTCAAAAATGATGGCCATGTACACAACCCCATATGGAGACACAGTAGATCAGGTGAGGGTAACATAAAGTGTAATAAATACTGACCATACTCTCTGTTGTTAGTTGATGGCAGACTCTATATAGGATGCCACATATTTTTGATAGCTTTGTACATACCTCATTAATATGATGGCTCCAATTTTAAATTTTCATCGATAATTACACCCAAAAACTTTGTATGAGAGACACATTGTATTGGTTTACCTTCTAATAATATTGGGGGCATGACATTTTTTATTGAACGATTTTGAAACAGTATATAATTGGTTTTTGTATCTTTGAGATTTAATTTGTTTGCCTGTATCCACTTATTTATCAACAACAATTCAATTTGTAAATTAAAGTGTAAGGAGTTCAGGTTACTATCAGCTAATAGGAGATTTGTATCGTCAGCATATATAGCACATTTAAATTTTGAGCTAGCATTGACTATATCATTTATATAGATAAGAAAAAGTATATTCCCTAAAATAGATCCCTGAGGTACACCCTTTAAATATAGATTTTGAAAGAGAATAAGTGGAATTACAAAAAACACTGTGACCTGTTACTAAGATAGCTGTTAAACAGTTGGTGAGGCACACCTCTTATCCCTATGTTTTCTAATTTGTCGATAAGTATCTGGTGATCTAAAGAATCAAAGGCTTTTGATAAACCTATAAATATTCCTGCAACATAATATTTACCTTCTAAGTTATGGTATACTTCACTGACAAACTGTAAAATTGCTGTTTCTGTAGAGCGGTTTGATCTGAAGCCATGTTGAGAGTCAGATAATAAGCTGTTTCCCTCCAAGTACTTAATAAGGCGAGTAGAAATTGCCTTTTCAAATATTTTGCTAAAAGCAGGAAGGATTGAGATGGGACGATAGTTTTTGATGTCATTCTTGTTCCCTGATTTATGTAATGGTATTACCTTGGCCTTTTTTAATTGATCTGGAAATGTACCCGTTTTTAAGGAAAAATTAATTATGTGTGTCAATGAACGAGAAATAGAAGAGGCAGTGAGCTTTAAAAGTTTAGGTGAAATGTTTTCACAACCAGCTGCGTCAGACTTAATGGCTGTTAGGTACTTCTCAGTCTCCGTTGCCTCTACTGGAGTCAAATACATAGAAAAGGCTGGAGGAATGCATATATATTGTTTATGTGAGTAGTTATCTAATGTATTATTGGTTAAGGAATCTCCGAACCGCAAGAAGCTTTCATTAATTTTATCGGCAGTGTTATTACATGGGGGTTTTAATTCAATTAAGTTATTTGATGTAGTTGAACTTCTGCCAAGAATTTTATTAATAGACTGCCAGTGTGCTTTGGGATTACCTTGAGTTTGCTTTAATTGTTCTTTATGATTTTGGTTTTTCGCAGCTCTTAAAACAGATGTTAATTTATTTCTATAGATTCGATAGGTTTCTCGAAAAGTTATTGGCCATTTGTGAGCTAATCTCTCTAACCTGTGCTTTTCTTTGATGCTTTTCTTCAAGGCAGGAGTGATGTATGGTGTTTGATGACATTTAGGTTTTACGCGAATTTGCTTCATTGGGAAATGTTTCTGGAAAATATTATTAAAATATTGGAAAAAAATATTATACGATGCATTAGGACACACAGATTCTATAACAGTTGACCAATCCAGCTGGGCAACCTCATTACTGAAGTCTTCAAGGGCAGCATTAGTTAGGCATCTTTTATGAATAAACTGTGGAGAATTTTTTGTCAAATCTTGAAGCCTGATTTGTGAAACTACAGGAAAATGGTCTGTTGTATCATTGTGTATTATATAACTGTTTGTGTTCATCTCCACCTGTGTCGACCAGATATGGTCAATGAGTGTGGCTATTGTGTCTGTGACTCGAGTAGGCTTAGTGGTTAAGGGGAATAGAGAGAAAGAGTACATTATATTAATGAATAACGAATAGTGAATTATTAATGAATAATGTAAAGACAGAACTGTTGTTAGTATGCTTCAATAAGTCCAGGTAAAAATCCCCTATTATATGAATGCCATGATATTTAATGTTATTTGCTAATGATAATAGTTCAGTTAATTTGTCAAGGAAAATATTTACATTACCACTTGGAGGTCTATATATACACACACATAACTAAGAATGTCTTATCCATTACCTTAACACCCTTTCACGCACGGTGACGCGATCGCGTCAAAACGGGCCCATCTGCAATCTGAGCTTTTGACGCGAATTGCGTCAAAAAACAGTAAAAAATTCGCCAAAAATAAAGTATTTATCAGAATTGCGTCAGCATTTTCTGCGTAAAAGATCCGACCTAGACCTATAAAATAAACTAATTGTCAACTCTCTCGTGTGAGTGGATGTGAAATGATAAGGGTTTGTGTGTCAGTTTCCACTCAGCAGGCAGCCTGTGCTCGCGTTTTGTCGTCCCTTTAAAATGTGTTCCGAGCTGGCCATAATGGCCATATGAAAATTATAATGGTAGCGTTGGAATCCTCATAAAAATACGCTTTTATTGGCATATAAACCATAAAAAGTTGACTCGGGAAGTTTCGAGCTACGAAGTGGTGAACGTAAGTATTTCTTATTTCTCGTTATTTAATATTTTTTCGGAGTCGGTAAATTCCACTATTTATTTGCATTTCTTGTTATTTTTTTTTTCATAAGGCAGAATAATCTCTTGTAAAACCAATGATATATAATAATGCCAGGAAAAAAGAATACACGTTGGTGAAATTGATAACCTAAAAAAATTATTCGCCGCACAGTCTGTCCATTTCGCGGGGCCCCTTAGGGAGCATAAGACGGATGTTGCAGTGGACGGAAATACTTATTAAACTTTTCGTGCGTGATAGGGTTAACGTCAATACTTAATCATTCTATGGAAGAATTAAGACATGAAAAATCTAAACACAATGAGAACAATATAGGCATTAGTGACATATAATGCTACACCACCTCTACATCTACTACGACAATTAGTGTGAAGGTTATATCCCGGCATCTGGTACACTGAAGCAAGATCAGAATCAAGTCTCGTTTCGGAAAAACCAATAACATCAAACCTCAAACATGAATGAGACAAGACTGAATCTGAAAAGAACTGGATATTTGAGGGAACAGAACGTGTATTCAGACTACGTATTGTAAAGTTAACATCACTACTTTGTGTAGAAACAGAGTCAAGAAATATATATTTAGACTTTGAAACATTCAAATGTCTTGTTTGTATATAGAAATTATTTACGTCTAACTCATTGTTGTATATATCATCTAAAACAGTAAAGGGATCAAAGTTTAACTTATCAATAAGATCATTAGAATTGAAGGATCTGCTTAATCCGTCAGAGTTTAAAATATTTAATAAATTTGCATCATCAATATAAACAAAGGGTAATTCGTCAAAGTACATAATACAACCACAACAACTTCACGTAGAGTTACTCACTGCTGAAGCATTCACATGCTTCTTTTCTTATTACGATCTCGTAGTTGTCGCTGAGAATGGTCTGAAGCCTCACTTGAACTTTCCTGTCTGCTGTTTACACCTTGCATGGCAAGGACTGCATCACCGCCCCCCACAGCGCCGGGTTCAACAGCACTCCCCCCCTTGGAAGCCATGGTCCCACCAGCGATACGAATACCACCGGAGGAGGAGTGACCATTAGCACCGGGAGCTGGCTTGCTACTGGAAGTCGCGCCTCCAGCCGCCGCACGCGATGTTACACCACCAGCGCCACCACTGGAAAGTCGCTGGGGCAGCGCTGTTGGGTCGTTGGGCAATTCTCTCCTATATGATGAGCTTTGTGAACTTGAAAAAAGCGATTTTTCCTTCCTGTCTTGCTTGCTTCAGTTTAGGTAGTTGACTGGTTCTGTCATCCAGAATCACAGGCTTGTGATGCTGCCAAAAACAAATGCTGCCACAGGTCTTCATTGATGAATATGCCAGATCCCTTCAATTTCCTGGCATTCCGGAGAAGTGCTTCACGATCAGCAAACTTTTCGAATCCTGCCACAATTGTTCGAGGACGTGAGGCAGAGATCGGTCCAACACGATGACCACGTTCAAGGTTCATAGATGGAAGTTGTAGGTTTTCTTCAAATATTTTTTTCACCTGTGTTACAGTTTGCTCCTACGTTTCTCCAGCAGAAAGTTCATGAACTCCACAGAAGCGTAGATTAAGGCGACGACTGTAGTCTTCTTGGTAGTTGATTCGTTGTTCCATATCGTCAGCTCGAGACTTGTAGCCATCAATTATGGTTCTGTTTTCATGATCAGATTTATGCACAGCTTTAATTTCCACTTTCAGGTTAAGAACTTCTGCTTGAGTAAACTCCAGGCTTTTTGTTAGTTCGCTTACCGTTGATTCCAATGAAGCTATTCTTGATTTCATCTGATCAGTGACGATGTCCATGGCAGCTCGAAACGCTCGTTCTTGCGAATTCAAAAGCACTTTAAGCGTGTCTGGATCCATGGTTTGAACAACCGAGGAGCTGGAGCTGGAACGTGTTGCCTGTACTGCTGTTAACAACCAAGTCTGTGTGTGTGGTGTGCGTGTGCGTGTGCGTGTGCGTGTGCGTGTGCGTGTGCGTGTACATGTGCGTGTGCGTGTCGCCCGACTAAAACTGATCAAATCTAGGCAATTAAATGAAGTATAATAAAAAAAATGTAAAACGAAAATATAAAGATTGATAATCCGTTAAGCGACGCAAAATTATACACGTTTATTCAATTTACACGAAAAAAAATTAATGAAACGTTCAACGTACAATGTCGTTCAACTCAACATACTTTTCTCAATTTTGTACAGCACGTAGGAAAATACAATGTAAGTACAACAAAGCATTATCACCCTTAAGAACAGGAGGACTTAGGCGAAAATGAAGTACTTGAAAAAAATTCTTCACCCCTATATTCTGAAATTACGCACGAGACCATAGTTTTACTGTTATTTTTAGATTAAGTTCATCTTTTGAAATATTTTTTCAAATATTTTTCATTCTTCCCCTTCCATCTCGTTCTCCTCTTACCTCCCCTCTCTTCCTCTCTTTCTCTATTTATCTATCTCTCTCTCTTTCTCTCTCTCTCTCTTTTATTCCTGTTTTTAATTTCTTTCTCCCTCTTCCTTCCTGAAATCCTCTCCCCTCTGTGTCTCTCCTTCCTTAATCTTTTCAATTTACTTTCCTCTTCTTTCCTTTTTTCCTCTCTCCTCTCCTCTATTTTCTTCTTCTCTTCTGTCCTCCCTCCCACAATTCATTTATTTTTTCCTTCAGTTTTTGCTTTGTATTTCTTTTGCCTCCACTTCCTGCCTCTTCCTCCTCCTCCTCCTCCTGCTCCTCTTCCTTGTCCTCTCTCCTGCCACTCTCTATTATATGAACAATACCACTAGGCAGGAGCAACACATTTTTTTTTTCTCTCTCTCTCTCTCTCTCTCTCCTCTCTCTCTCCTCCTCTCTCTCTCTCTCTCTCTCTCTCTCTCTCTCTCTCTCTCTCTCTCTCTCTCTCTCTCTCTCTCTCTCTCTCTCTCTCTCTCTCTCTCTCTCTCTCTCTCTCTCTCTCTCTCTCTCTCTCTCGCTGTCTCTCTCTCTTTCTCCTGTTTGAGAGAGAAAAAGAGAAGTGCCTTATTTGAGTATTGTTAGATCCGTGTGTGATGATATAGTGATATGGGTCTGTCTGTGGTGGTGGTGAAGGTGATGGTGGTTGTGGTAGTAATAGTTGTGGCGGTGGTCATCTCTGCTATTGCTCAAAAGCAAGATTGAAGTGCCTACCTGCCCGTCTTCCTCCTTGATAACTATTAGAGAGAGAGAGAGAGAGAGAGAGAGAGAGAGAGAGAGAGAGAGAGAGAGAGAGAGAGAGAGAGAGAGAGAGAGAGAGAGAGAGAGAGAGAGAGAGAGAGAGAGATACCCACCACTACCACATTTGTGCCTCGATACACTCACACACACATGCTTTGATGAGATGACCTTGAGGGAATTAGGGAGGGTGAGGTGTGTGCAAGTGGCCACTACAGACAGAGAGAGAGAGAGAGAGAGAGAGAGAGAGAGAGAGAGAGAGGAGAGAGAGAGAGGAGAGAGAGAGAGAGAGGAGAGAGAAGAGAGAGAGAAAGAGAGAGAGAGAGAGAGAGAGAGCAGAGAGAGAGAGAGAGAGAGAGAAGAGAAGAGAGAGAGAGAGAGAGAGAGAGAGAGAGAGAGAGAGAGAGAGAGAGAGAGAGAGAGAGAGAGAGAGAGAGAGAGAGAGAGAGAGAGAGAGAGAGAGAGAGAGAGTGATTGCATACACATAAACAAACTTTCAGAGTACCAACTACGACTGTCTGGAGCCTGTCTTGTTCCTGCTTTGTTTTTGTTTGTTTATTGTTATGGTTAAGGGAAAGGTAATTCAATATAACTAGAGATCTACCTTTATATCTACCCTTCCATCTACTCCATCTACCTATCTATCCTTTTATCTACCTTTCCAATCTTCTATCTACACTTCCGACTATTTCTCCACTTTTACATTTGTTTTAAATTTGTTCTGCCATCCACCCTTCCTCCCTTCCATCTACCCTTCCATCTATCATTCCAATCTACCCTGCCATTCATCCTTCATTCTTCCATCCATCCTTCTTTCCCTCTCTAACTCCACTCAACCCTTCCACAATATTGCATCCAAACTTGAAGAAATAGGAAAATAATATTTTTAATGGTAAAGACACTTGTTTCAAAGACCTCGAAAAAAATTAGGATAAGAAAAACTTCTCATCAGAAGACAAGAGAGAGAGAAAGGAAAGTGGAGTGTTTGTGGAAGGAAATAGGAGAGCCAAAGGAGGGGTGGAGAGACTGGGTTGATAGAGAAAGAGAGAAAGAGAGAGAGTGTTATCTATCAAAATTAAAAAAATGCTTTAAAGATGCCCATCCTTTCTTCCTCCTCCTCCTCCTCCTCCTCCTTTAAGCTGCCTCGTGTTAACTGAAATAATAATTCCGCTGATAACGAAGGTATGCGTTTGCTAAATATGGTAAATGAATTATTTATTACATCAGGTTGTACAAGAACCTACAATGGAAAATAGTATTTTGGATTTAGTTTTCACTTCCGACACTGATTATATTGATTACTGCGCCATAGGTGAACATTTAGCAAACAGTGATACCTAGATAATCAGATGCGGCTTAAATATCAACGTAGACATCACATAAAATCAGTTACTAGTTCCCAATTATAATAAAGCGGGTTCGCGAAGAGCAGCAGGGTATTAAGTAAAGTTGATTGGTTTGATATATTTAATGGAAATAACGACGAAACCTGTGTATTTTATTCGTAAAAAATTATTCAATCGGTTATTGAGAAATATGTTCCCTTGGTAAGAAAACGTGTGAATAACAAAAACAGACACTGTTGGATGACTAATGAGATTGAACTAATCATCAGTAGTAAGCAACAAGCGTATAAAGTTTACAAGGGATCTGATGCGGACTGCAATTTTATATATTACAATGATTTAAAATGTTGTTGTGATCGAGGGTGTGATTAGGTCTAAAAAACGCAGGTATGAAGAAAAAATTGCAAGGGAATCTAAATCGAACCCAAAAAGGTTTTTTTCAATACGTGCGAAGCAAGAAAAACTTTAAAAATGCATTGGGCCACTGAAAGATATGAATAACATCTTAGTAAACGATAATAAAAGTATGGCATCCGTACTCAATGATTACTTTAATGCAGGTTTTTGTATTACAGAAGAAGAAGCTCCATTACCAGAAACAGTTAGCATGTTTGCGGGACCTGCAAGTGAGAGATTGGTAATAGGAGATATAATGGTAAACGAAATATCAAATTATTTGCAGATACTTGACACAGCAAAATCCGTGGGGGTGGACGAAATCTCGCCTAAATTACTTGGCGAATGTTACTGTCAACTTTTGCTCCCATTGAAGATTATTTTCAACAAATCGCTAATAGACAAAAACGTTCCAAGTACGTATGTGGAAGTTAGCTAATGTTACACCGATATTCAAGAAAGGGAGTAAGAGCCTCGCTAATAATTATCGACCCATTAGTCTAAATAACTCTAATTTCTGTGATTGTTAAAGGATTTTGAGAAAATATTGCGAGATAAAATAGCGTCCTATCTTGAGGAAAATAACTTAATACTAAACTCGCAGCATGGTTTTTGAAATAAGAGATCTTGCTTAACTAACTTACTCATTTTTTTCAATGTCATTTATTCAAACTGGGACGCTAAAATTCCCTCGGCTATCATATACCTTGATTTTCAGAAAGCTTTCGATACAGTTCCTCATAAGCGGTTATTGACTAGGTTAAGAGCTCATGCATGGATTAGGAGAGCAGTTACGTATGTTCATGGATTGGCGATTGGCTTTCAAACCGCAAGCAACGTGCATTAATCAATTGGCGAGGCATCAGGTTGGTTAGATGTTACTAGTGGGGTGCCTCAGGGCTCGGTCTTGGGTCCAGCTTTTTTCCTGATATATATCAACGATCTAGATTCTAGACTGCGAACTTGTATCTAAAATATCCAAATTTCCTGATGACACCAAATTAGGTGGTAAAGCATTTACTGTACTAAATAAAACTGTGAACTCATACAACATGATTTAGATAAACTATCGGATTGGAACGATGAATAGTTATTAAAATTTTATTCCGATAAATGTAAAGTAATGCATGTAAGTAACGATAACCTTAAATATAACTATCAAATGCAAAATAAGTCGGTAACTGAAGTACAGCATGAAAATTATTTAGGTGTCACCACTAGTAATGATCTTAAAACGAGTACACGCTTAGCTGCGAGTAAAAAGGGAAACGTGATGCTGGGCTTCAATACACGCAACTTTGAGCACAAAACCCCTACAGTAATGACACGATTATACACGTCCTTGGTTAAGCCGTACTTAACATATGCCGTTCAATTATGGTTGCCTTGTTGCGTGAAAGATCAAACCAAATTGGAATCAGTTCAAAGAAGAGCAACCAAACTGATTCCATCTCTGCGAAATTCATCTTGTGAAGAGAGACTGCGGAAACTTAATATGTTTTCCTTAAATGATGTCAGAATAAGTGTGACTTGAAAGAAACTTTTAAGAGCTTTAAATGATTTGATGTCACTAATCAAGAGAACTTATTCGAGCTTTCTCCTCACGTGACAACATTAAACAATGGGTTAAAGCTGAATGGAGAACGTTTCATCACAGGTCTCCGTATAAAGTATTTCAATGTTAGAGTTTTGAATTGGTGGAACAAATTCGCAGCAAATGTTGTCGAATCCAGAACAATAACTTTATTTTAAAACAGACTGGACGCGTACTGTAAAGTTAATGGGCTTTGATAGGACATGGTATCCTTTTCCAACTGTTCTCTTACATGTAGTTGATAGTTACTAGTATGTAGCTCAGCAGATTCCCTCGTTATAATCCAATAGGTCCCCTGGTATCTGTTCTTCCTATGTATTCCTCCTCTTCCTCCTCTTCTTCCTCCATTCTCTGATGTTACTAGTGGGGTGCCTCAGGGCTCGGCCTTGGGTCCTACTCTTTTTCTGATATATTTCAATGATCTGGACTGCGGACTTGTATCTAAAATATCGAAATTTGCTGATGACACCAAATTAGGCGGTAAAGCATATACTAGAGAAAACTGCAAACTCATACAACGTGATCTCGATAAACTATCAGATTGGAGTGATAAATGGCTATTAAAATTAAATTCCGATATATGTAAAGTAATGCATATAGGCAACGATAAACTTAAATATAACTATCAAATGCAAAATAATTCGTTAACTGAAGTACAGCAGGAAAAGGATTTAGGTGTCATCATTAGTAATGATCTTAAAACCAGTACGCATTGCCTAGCTGCCAGTAAAAAGGCGAATATGATGTTGGGCTTCATTAAACGCAACTTTGAACATAAAACTCCGAAAGTAATGACACGAGTATACACGTCTTTGGTTAGGGTGCACTTAGAATATGCCGTTCAAATCTGGTCGCATTGCTTCGTAAAAGATCAAGCCAAATTGGAATCAGTTCAAAGAAGAGCAACCAAACTAATACCATCTCTGCGAAATTCATCTTATGAAGAGAGACTGCGGAAACCTAATATGTTTTCCTTAAATGATGTCAGAATAAGTGTGACTTGAAAGAAACTTTTAAGAGCTTTAGAGGATTTGATGTCACTAATCAAGAGAACTTATTCGAGCTTTCTCCTCACTTGACAACATTAAACAACGGGTTAAAGCTGAATGGAGAACGTTTATACTATAATTCCGTCTATCCATATATATCTATATGGGTAGTGGACAGGGTTTCCCCCCCAACACTAAGCACTAAGGAAGCAAAATAAAATAAAAACACGTGGTCAACAAGCACTACGGAAGCAAAATAAAATAAAATGTAGATATGGAAACGGGGCCTTACGAGTGTAGCTCCGGCCCTGTAAAATACAACTTTGGTAAATACACACACACACACACACACACACACACACACACACACACACACACACACACACACACACACACACACACACAGGGTACTCCGTAGTGTAGTGGTTAACACGCTCGGTTCACAACCGAGAAGTCCCGGGTTTGATCCCCGGGCGGAGCGGAAACATATGGGCAGTTTCCTTAAAATCCCAGCCCCTGTCCACCCAGCAGTGAATGGATACCGGGTGTCAGCCGGGGGTTTGTGACCCCCCTCCCGGGGTGGTGGCTTCGGCCAACACTATCCACTAAGGATGTTTGATACAAATGTTGATATGGAGACGGGGCCATACGAGCGTTGCTCTGGCCCTGTAAAATACAACTAGATGAATACAACTAGATGAATACACACACACACACACATCACGTTATGGTGCCTCCACACTGGCAACCATTTGTCTACAGACAAGTTGAAAACACTGCGGGAAACACAATAGCCGACATTTGGAGACATGTCTAGTAGGTTACGCCGTATAACAAAAACTCTTTTTTTCAACTTTGGCATGCCAATTTCCTATGTAAAATGGAATTCTAAGACGATTTTATCTAATTCCATTCTTGCATTTGAGCAATTCTTACTATGCAAATCGCACTTTTATATTGCACCCTTATCGAATAATGCTTAAATGAGTATGCAGTGTCCGGTTGGTCCTGTGTATTGCATCATGCACCAATATGAGTTCCAAATGACTAGGGTGGTAAGCTCTTTCTGATCAGTTGGTTCATCAGGCACTACATCACAGTGTCACAGCCTTTACATTGGCCTAGAACGTGTCCATCATGTCCTTCTTAGACCTGAAGCAGGGCATGGTCTCCCGGTGGTGGGCCCGAGCCCGGATGAACCAGTCTCTGGCCTGCTGCCCCACCACTTCTGCCGCAGCCACTGTCACCTGCTTCACGACTCTTTCGGTGCTCTGAGTGTGGATAGAGACCTCCGGAACCTCGTACGGCTTTACCAGGATCTCCTGGATCTGATCCCCGGACAGTGAACAGGTGAATGCCGGCTCGTGCACCTGGCCAGGCTGCCAGCTGATCAGTGTCTGCAAGCTGGTGGCTGACAAGTTCAGCTTGGGTGTGATGCGAGGTCTTACACTGGTGTCCCCATACTCCTCGCCAGCCCTCAGCTTCAAAATCTGGGTCACGGCGAACCTGCGGTCGTCCTCACTCTGACTCGCCATCAGCGAGAGGAGGACACATTCTGAGTGTGCGATCCATGCTCCTGTCCGCACGTAGAAGGTCACAGCTGTTTGGACCTTCTTGGGCTGCGACCTCATCACTCTGAGCTGCGTGAGGATGTGCTTGGGGCCGTCCTCTAGTCTGTGGTGAACCTTGATGTCGTAGTAGAGTTTGAAGTACACCTGCAGGCAGTACTTGACTAGGATTTCCAGGGTGTTCAGTTTTTTGCCAGTCAGTTTATGCTTTTTGGTCCACATGTACACGAGCGACTGGGCTGTGGTGAGCCATCTGGAGTGGGACACCTTGCCACACTTGATCTCCAGCAGCTCTGACGGGAGAACGCCCCGCTTCACAGCCTGGACCAGCTGGTAGGAGACCTGCTGGTCAGTGGATATGTTGACCAGGATATACTCCGGTATCTCCGATTATTCACAGAGGTAAACTCACCTTGGAATCTGGAGGTTGAATCAATGGTCCAGTAATTCATGTTTCTTTTAATCTGTTAACGTTGGAATGTTAATCAGTGGTTTCGTGAGGATGTAGGGAGACGCCAGGTAATTGAGGTAGTATTATTGTGTTAATCTACAATATATACATTTTGACGAATATACAGGAGTCCCTGTTAAACAAAAGTCTATACCCTAGCACAGGCAGTCGCCCTCTCCCGTCTGTTGTCGAGGGCCGGTGAGCCACCGCTGCCTCTCTCAAG
>JACEEZ010011149.1:50000-56259 GCA_016584305.1 Chionoecetes opilio
TTGTCAAAAATTCACAATGGTTTTAGCATGACATCTAAGGGTTTTCTTTTATTTTTGTTGAGATCTGTTAAAAACCTGCTAAAAAAAACCCAAGAGATATTTCACAGAAAAAACTTCACTAGGGCGGGAAGAAAGGGGAGCCCCGAGGAGGCCAAAGTGAATTCAGAACCTCCACCTGCAGCCCAGAGACAAGCGTCACGCCGACCTGCTACTAGATCTCCCTACAAAAAAACCCTTTCTGATCGGTCCCCATCACCCACATCAGGGTTCCCAGTTCCCAACCCCAAACGGGACGGGCCCTTTCCCGACTTCCTCCATCCCCCAGATTTTCCGGGAAAATACGGGGAAATTTCCTAAGCTTTCAAGACCCCCCCAATAAAAAACAGTGGAGGTTTATCATCCCATTCTGGCAGATGGCTAGGATAAAGGGGACAACCCAATTTACAATGAAAGCGCAGCATTTCTTTACACTTCAAAAAAAAGACAGAGATCAGAAAGGGAAAAAAAGGGTTTAGAACAGGTGACCCTGGGGGGAAAAAAGGAGTGCCTTTGCCCCGGAAATTTAGTTTAAGCCTGTTTGACATAGGGGGTTTTTCAGATCCATCAGGAAATAGAGAGAAAACAAACTGCTATAAAGGGGGAAGAAAAAAGGGGACAAGGACATCGGGGTTTACCAGGATCAAAAGACAGAGAGAAAAGGGCCCACATGTTGGCCCATGACAAGATTTTAGTCCCCCGGTTTCCCAGCGGGCAAGAAAAGAGGGCTGCGGGACTGCCACCCGAGAGAGGAACAAAAGATATAAATTTTTGTCAAAAAAATTTCTAAAATTTTTTCAGCTGCCACACAGCGAAGGATGGCTGATGTTTTCTACCTGGGCGGCCCCAAACCCGACAGGGGGGGGAAAATCATGAGGAAAAAGGGATTACCAAAACCTCTTTCCGGATGTTCACATCACCAAGACACGGGGGATTTCTCACTTTACCCAGGAGGGTCATGGGGATGTTTTGACATCTGCAGTCCCGCGTTTCTTTTTGGGATTGTCTGACAATCAAGGGGACACCCTTAGTCTCTCCTACATTGAAGGCTGGGGGAGCTGCCCGGGAAACCAATTTTGGGTCTTTTCTAAACCTCAAAACGGGGAGGGAAAACCCAGGATGTGACAAGGAAACCACATCACCCCGGGAAAGTACAGGGGGAAGCATCAAAGGGGGGACCCTCCCAAGTATGCTGCTCTCCATTTGGGATGGCAAAAGATGCTGAGAGATGTCCGGGGAAAGTGATCCGGGGGACCACTTTCAGAGACTTGGCTGGCTTGTCTCAGGCCCAAAACCTGCATACCCTAAAAGGCCCAAGCTACGGGGGAGAAACCCGTGATGGGACAGCTCAACGGGGAACGGCTCAGGCAGGGCATCCAGGGATTTGTGGGGGAAATTGGGGGGGGCTTACTGGATTTGGATCACCCCCCCTTTGGTGTTTGACACAACGGCCAGCAGCAGTGGAGTACTCGGGGAGCTGCCAAGCTTTGGAGCAAAAAGCTTGACAGGAAAGGGGGTTTACCGGCCGCAGGGCCACCACATTCTAAAGGGGCTGGTTGGTCTGTATGGGAAAAAAATTTTTTGGCAAGGTTTAAGAGCCAGAGAATCCTTGGTTCAAGCCCCTTCAAAGGTACGTTTTTGGGCAGATCTTACCACAGGGCAACCCTTTCAAAAACCCCGTCCCTCAGACAAAAATGGTTGAATAAAAAGAAGAAAGAGTGAAAGGGGAAAAAACTACAGGAAATCCTGGGTCGGGGGGGAAACCCCCTAGGCTGACTACCGTGAGATGGCGGAGTTTCATGATCGTCCTTGGAGACACGCCTCCCCCCGGAAACCACTGGAGTCGTCCTGGAGCCATTCATCAGGCCCGGGGGATGGCCGAAACCCGTATTCTATGAAGGGTGTTCATTTTTTGCTGGGGGCAGCTGGAGTTTCGATGAAGAAACTGTTTTGAAGCTGGAACACCCCCAAACCCCTTCCTAGGGTGTTCTATACAACCCCTTTTGGATGTTTATCTACCCCTTGCTGCAGATGCCCCCTGCCAAAAAGATCTGCAGTTCATGAAGGACATGATGAAGTTTTTAAGAGAACAAAAATCCAGAGATTTTCAGGCCCCCTGCTACAAAAAAATTGAAAAACCCCAAATGGTACCTGACACAGGAGGTTGTTTTCCTTTTTGTTTTCTTCGGTAGCCCGAAACCCCAAATTTCAAAAAAAAAAAAGAAGCAGGACCCTTGGGTTTTTCCCCAAACTGCACGCCACTGAGAAGCCCCCGATTTGTTTTTAGAAAGGGGGAAACCCATGTTCCCCCAGGTTACAGCCAAGGCCCACTTTTGGGGGGATCTAGTTGGTTTTTCCCGAGAGTCATTTCTGCTTGACCCCCTTGGCATTTAGTATTTTACTGGCCCCTTTTGGGAAACCCGTGGCGACATGGGGCCCAAAGATGATTTACTACAGCAAGGGGCCCCTTTTGGAAAAATGTAGCAATGTTAAAAAAATATTGTTTAATGACTTTCTGGGGGGGGGGGGGGAGTTTAAGGGTATGGGCCCGGGTTTCGCCCAAATATCATTTCCACAGAAATTTTCACAAAAAAAACAAATACCTTTTTTTCAAACTGTGGAATAAAAAACCGGGGGGAGCGGTTTGATAGTTTTTAAGAAGGGAAACTCTGAAAAAATGACGTGGGAAAGGGCCTTCTGGGCATAGCCCAAAAGGGGTTTTTGCCACTTGAAAATAGTTTTTAGAGGGCTTTGTCAAACCCTTTTTTGAAAGTCAAGGTTGTAAAATTTATGAAAATTTTTTGGGGAAAATTTTCAGAAAAATTTTGCTTTTTTTTTTTTGGGTTTTTGATGTGTCTTTTTTTCTTGAATGTTTACTTGGATTTTTTTTTCTGAAATAATATTAAAAAAAGCTTCAATTTGGGAACCCAATTTGTTGTTCATTCCAATTGTAACCAAAAAATCTCAAGGGGGAAAAAAAGGTTTTGGGGAAGGCAAAATTTGGGGGTTTTTTTACTGTCGCGGGGTTTAAAATTTGAGGTCCAAAAAGAAGCAAAGGTTCCCGACATTTTAGCTTTAAAATGGTTGTGATTTCGGCTTTTTTCCCGCGTTTAAAAAAAAATGGGGAAAAACCCTTTCAGGGGGGGGATAAAAATAGGAAAAAAGGGGTTTTTTTTTAACAGGCTAATACGGACTCACCCCATTCACGCACACCCCACACCCCAAAAACCCCCACACACAAAGAAAAACCCCAACCCCACATACATACGGAATCACACATCCACGCACATCACACACACACACACACACACACCCAAACACAACACACACACACACCCCAAAAAAACACACACACATACACCTACGGGGGCTCACACATCCAAAGCACACTCATCACACAACACACTCATAAACACACACACTCATAACAACACACAACACCCCACAAACACACACACACACACACACACACAGATACGGCCAGAAAAAATTTATATAAATAACAGAAAAAACAATATAATATAAAATTACTTAATGACCTCCCCTCCCTAATTATACGTCATTTTTTAAAGCTTGTGATGGATTATGAATATGAAGAGGAGGGGAAAAAGAAAATAAAATTTAAAACATTGGGTTTCCCCCCTCTCTCTCTCTCCTCTCTCTCTTCCTCTCTTCTCTCCTTTCTCTCTCCTCTCTCTCTATCTCTTCGCTTTTTTTCCCGTGAAACCCGCCCATATCGCCCCAAAAGGGAAGGGCCCGGTGGGGGGCCCCAGGGCGTGCGGTTAAATTTAAAGGGGAGTTCGAAAAACCCGGGCAGGTTTTGGGTTGATTGGGTTTTACCCCTAAAAAGGGTTTCTACGCCCTAAAATGACCCCCCTTACCCATTTTCCCCCACTCAAAAATTTTTCGAACCTTTATAAATTTTTTTTCCAAATTTGTCTTCATGAAGAGAATCGGGCCTTTTCTTTTATGTCCCCGTGAAACACATTTAGTAACGATAGGGAATTGAGGACTTTCTGCAAACAAAAAAAAAAAATATTGTTTTTTTGGGGGTTAAAGAAACAACGAAGGGGGCTGTAGTATGCACGGGTTTTCCCCTGAAAATTTGGCAACCAAAAAAGAGGTTGACCTCCTGAAAACCCAAACCCCCCCCCTGAGGGGGGAGCATGTAAAGGGCCCGCTTCGCTGTGGTCTTAATTTGGGTTTAAAGGAATTCCCTTTGGGAAAACGTGCCCTACTTTCAGCCTTCGTTGTTTCTTTAAAAAACCCCACCATATATTTTTTTTTTTTGAAATGCATGAAGTCCTCAAATTTACACGTTAATAAAGGGGTTATCAAAATGGACATAAAAGTAAGCCCGATAATCTTTATGAAGAAAAGATTGGGGAATGAAAAATAAAGGTTCGTTTAAAAAAATTTTTTGGGAGGGAATAGGGAAGAGGCGTCATCTGAGGGGTAGTAACCTTTTTGAGGCAAACAATCCCAAACCCCTTTCCTGAAACCCGGGTTTCCCAAATTGGGGGCCTTTAAAGAACCCCCACGCCTGAGGCTTCCCCCCAGGCCTTTCCTTGGGGGCGATTTTAGCGGTCCAGGGAAAAAGAAGGGCGAGAGAGAGAGAGAGAAGAGAAGACCCAAAAGGAGAGAGAGGGAGAGAAGGGGAAAGGGTGAGAAAAGAGAGAGAGAGAGAGAGAGAGAGGAATGAAGGGAGAGAGGGGAGAGGGGAGAGGAGAGACGGAGAGAGAGAGAGAGAGAGGAAGGGGGAGAGAGAGGGAGAGAGAGAGAAAAATGATTCAATTATGTTTCTCCTTCCTCCTCTTCATGATGTCATAATCCACATAAGCTTTAAAAAATGACGTTATAATTAGGGAGCGAGGTCATTAAGTAGATATATATTATATTGATTTTTCTGTTATTTTTATAACTTTTTCTGGCCGTTTCGTGTGTGTGTGTGTGTGTGTGTTGTGTGTGTTGTGTGTGTGTGTGTATGAGTGTGTCTGTATGACCTCTCGTGATTGTCTCCAGGACACAGAAAGAGAGGGAGAGAGAGAGAGAGAGAGAGAAGAGAAGAGAGAGAGAGAGAGAGAGAGAGAGAGAGAGAGAGAGAGGAGAGAGAGAGAGAGAGAGAGGGGAGAGAGAGAGAGAGAGATGAGGAGAGAGGAAAAGGGGAGAGAGAGAGAGAGAGAGAGGAGAGAGAGAGGGGAAAAAAGGAAAGAAAGGGAAGGGAAGGATGAGAATTTTCTATAATAATATAAGCGAAAGTGTGTCTGTCTGTCTGTCTGTGTGTGTGTGGTGTGTGTGTGGTATAGGTTCCGCCCCCCGTGGCGCAAACACCTCATATGGCACATTTTTGGAATCAGGTTGACCAAGGGGAAGGTCATAAGCCCACTTATGAGATGATCCGATCACTTTTTTTTCCCCTTTTTTTTTTTAAAATCCTATTAGCGAGAATTGTGAAAAAAAAGTTTTGGGTTGCGAGAATTGAGGAAGCCTTGATGTAGGGTGATGGGTAATGGGTGAGTGAAAAGGGTGGGGTGATGGGTAATGGGTTTTGGGGTGATGGGTGAGTGAATGGGTGGGGGGTGATGGGTTGGGGGTGATGGGTGATGGGGAGGGAATAGGTGGGGGGTGATTGGTAATGGGTGAGTGAATGGGTGTGTGGTGATGGGTAATGGGTGAGTGAATGGGTGGGAGGTGATGGGTAATGGCTAGAGTGAATGGGTGGGGGGTGATGGGTAATGGGTGAGGAATGGGTGTGTGGTGATGGGTAATGGGTGAGTGAATGGGTGGGGGGTGATGGTAATGGGTGAGTGAATGGGTGGGGGGTGATGGGTAATGGTGTGAGTGAATGGGGGGGGGTGATGGGTAATGGGTGAGTGAATGGGGGGGGGGGAATACATACATTTCTACATCCATGATTTCAGGAAAGTTTTGAAGGGGCTATCTGGAGAGTCCATGTTTGGTGGGCCGAAGGGCCCACCAAACACAGGTGGTGGGCCGAAGGCGCAATAGCCCTACGCAATAGCCCTACGCAGGAGCTACCAAAAAGTCGCCCGGAGGCGGTTTGCGTAGTGTAAAATAAATACAGGTCGCCGCTCCTTTTCTCTCACAATCGTATCGCATTATCACAAGTGTGAAAAAAAGGAGGCCCGACCCGTTTGCCCTCACAACCAATGTATAGACATATACATATAGACATAGACACTCTTAAACCACTATAAACCTT
>JACEEZ010011150.1:0-33033 GCA_016584305.1 Chionoecetes opilio
CCCTCTTCCTCCTTCTTTTCCTTTTCGGCCTTTTTTTTCACCTTCTTCGCCCCCCTTCTCCCCCCACACTCTCCCTCACCTTCTCTCACTCTCTCTCATTTTCCCTCCCCTCCTTTCTCCTCCCCTCTTTTTCTCTTCGCCGGGGACGGGAGGGACCCTGAGCTGTGGTCAGCAAATGTGCGGGTGGGCGCCGGCCACCCCTTCATAGGGCTGATAAGGAAGATGTTGTAAGCACAACATAAATTGCCTCTCTCTCTATCTACCCCCGTCATCAGTACTCTGCCTCTTCCTTCCTTATTCTTCCTTCCTTCTATTCCCCATTCTCCACGTTCTCACCCCTCACAGTATATACAGGGTCTCGCCTTCATGCCGTTGTAACCACTGAATCCAAGAAATATAATGTGCAGTTCTTTACTGCGCCAACATCTACAGAAAGCCTGTGCAACCTGCGGCCTCTAAAGGCCCCGCCCACACTAGGCTTTACGATGCGCGGGCGTGATGCGCATTACGCTGTGGTACTCGATTTTTTGTGTTGGTGATGCTAGAGAGTAATGCTGGGGGCAAATCTAGCGTGGGCATTTCTACAATTAACCCCTTCAGGCCCAATTTAAATTTTATTGTCCAAGCGTCGCTTCGCTCGCTTGGACACCTATTTCAGCCAAATTCATTTTTTGGTACTGATAGATAAGTGAATCTGTATATAGGCTTGTAAAATGTTTACTCCACGAATGGGGGCAGGTCTAGAGTGCATTTTGGGCTTGTAAAAGGCTTACTCCACGAATGGGGGCAAGGGTCTAGAGTGCATATAGGCTTGTAAAATGTTTACTCAACGAATGGGGCAAGGTCTAGAGTGCATATAGGCTTGTAAAACGTTTACTCCACAAATGGGGGCAAGGTCTAGAGTGCATATTGGCTTGTAAAAGGTTTACTCTGCGAAGGGGGGCAAGGTCTAGAGGCATATAGGCTTGTAAAACTGTTTACTCCACGAATGGGGGAAAGGTTTCTAGAGTGCATATAGGCTTGTAAAATGTTTACTCAACGAATGGGGCAAGGTCTAGAATGTATATTGGCTTGTAATAGAAGTATTTTAAGGTGAGGGTAATTTAAAAGTTGACTTTAGCCTGTGCGAGCTTGGACACGTTCCACATCTTTAGTGTGGACGTTTTTTCCTAGTATTGTAATTTCGGTACCATTAGACCTTTTTAGTGAAAATAAGCAATGTTTTATAGATATGACCTGTTTAGTATCCTTGTCCTCTAACTCATTTGGTATATTCCGTTTCTTTTCAAATTTTACGACTAACAACGTACGATTTTTTATAACAAAGGAAAGGTTTTGTGGTGTAGGGCAGTGTTGCCAACCGAAGGGACATGTCCCTAAACGTAGGGACTTGACAATGTTTTAAGGACGTGGGACGCCCAGGCAAAATTCTTAAGAACGTAGGGATTTTGACAATCACCAACAATTATAAAATGTTAAAATTTGCAAAAAAATCAACAAATAAATAAAAATAAAACAAAATTCTTTACTTTAAAAAGGATAGATCAGCTTAAAGTAATCGTCCAGACCCATTTTTTCTTTGCATAATTATGTTGAATGATCATTAAAATACCTAATCCACAAAAAATTATTTATTTTCACGCCTTATTTCCTAAAAACATGAAATTTTGTAAAAAGCGCGGGAAAAACAACAGCCACATTTCCAGCCATGGCGCGAAACTTGCTGGCGACGACACAGAGGTAAGCCTCCCAGCCCCGCCTGACACAGACACACGGAGACTCTGAGAAAAATGTAGTACTTGGGGAATTTTGGGGTGCTTCTGGTAAAATTTTTTGTGCGACACGGCACATACTTGCATCCTGCATGGGCACGGCAAGAAAGCCGTGCCATTCCCGAGAGCTTAGCACCATTCCACAACCCCACACGGCGGACGATATATGTGTGCAGACCTGTGGAGCGACGGGGAGCGGCTGGTGTAGCCCAGGGTACTGCAGCCCTCTCATCTAGGTTGGCTTTGCTACTTACCCGCAGTCCCCGCCGCGTGCCGCCGCTGCACACATCGCACACAATATCGTCGCCACACAGTTTGCAAATGCGCTGCTAGCTCCGGTAAAGGGCACAGCCCCCACGCTTGCACCCACACAGGATGCAAGTACATTGCCACATCGCACAAAAAAAATATCAGAAAAACACCCAAAAGTCCCCAAGTACTACATTTTCTCAGTCTCCGAGCATATGTAATCAGGCGGTGGCTGGGAGGCTCCCTGTTGTGACGTCGCCGACCCATGGTGCGTCGTCTGCTATTAAAACAGTGTGTTTTGGAGAGCACGGGGGAATTTACAGATTTTGAATAGGATTCATTTAAAAAACGGGTGACTGGATGCAAAATGTGACAACTTATTGTTGAATACTCGTCAGGCTATTCTTTTGACTGCATGACAAATCAGGAATGATGAAATTGTTTGACGATTACTTTAAGGCCTGTCACACGGACACTTTTCCGGCATCTTGGTATTTTTGCTAACCATTTGACGCCTGATACCGGCAACTTTTGGTAGACAAACGCGGAGTTCGCGCATGTTTCGTCTCTTGCCACAGTAAAGGTGATGTGTGGGCCAGTGTCTGTTTATGAGGGAATGTCTGGTTACTAAACAAATGCAAAGCAAACTGGGAGTTGAGGGGAGTATATAAATTTTGGACTGATCAACAAAGGCATGTCAGGGCGGCATATTCTCCACGCGCCTCCCTTTTCGCAGACCGCTAGGTTAGGGAAGGTTAGAAAAACGTTAAAGCTAGGTTAGTTTAGGTTTACTTTAATTATAGTAACTTGGTGTGGGACTCACAAGAGGTTATTTAAAAAAAATCCTGTCAAAAATAGTAATTATTCCCTCAACTCCCCGTTTATTTGCCTTTGGTTATGTTAAACCAGACATTCCCTCATAAAACAAACACTTGCCCATACGACACCGGCCACTTTGTGGACATTCGGAGCAGCCGGACGCACGCAAGACTTGTACGAAACTACCAAATTTCAGTGAAATAAAGAGAAATGACCAATCTTGGGTGGTCAAGAGATGTTGTAGCATCTCTGTCATATGGAAAATAAAGTGCTGTATATAGGGAATGAGCTGTAGATTTTGCTATAGTAATAGTAATATAGTGTAAGATGAGAGGAGAAAAAATAAAGATGAGAGAGGAAAAATAAGTGTTTGGTAGCAGTGAGGGTAGGAAAATAATCGGTTTTTACTCTATATTATACAAAGACACGTCTGCATGGATGTGGTACATGCGTGTTATTTTTATTATTTTACGTATGATTTAGATATATAGTTAAGTTTTGAGTGTTGATGAGAAAAGTTATGACGGAAAAAGTTGATAAAAACATATTTAATGGCTGGGTGTGTCTTTACTACAGAACGGGGATAATATTATATGTTATTTGTCTAATTGATTTATGAATACAATAAGTGTTGAGTGGTTATTAGATATCAGAGAAATGTGAAGAGGGAAGGATTAATTTTATCGATCCCAGTAGAAGCAGAGTAGCTAAGTCGAATAATACATAATACGGAAGATGCTCGTAGCCGAAACGCCGCGTGACCAACACGCGCAATTTTTGCCACCACTACGGGTGCATCTTTTGTAGCAAAATACCAAAAGAGCCGGAAAATATTGCTCGATTGTGACCACGGCCTGACACATCATACATCAGCTGTTGTAATCGTTTGTGGGATCATCACTCTACCTCCGTAGTTTGACTTCAGAAAATATTAGAACAATGGAAAAAGATAAGGTGCAAGGAAGCCTTAAAAAATCTAGAAAGCAAAAGAGGCGAAACTTCAAAAAAGACGAGTCTCCCCCCCAAATGGAAAACAACGCTTCAGATCTAAATGGCTTGAAGGTAAGTCACTTAAGCGTGTTCATGTAGCAACTTCAGGTTCACGGAACCACCTTAATGTCTCCGTGCAATTATAATACAAATTATTGTAGAATGATGAGCAGGTTGTACACCATTCGCCATGCCTTCATCTAAAATGATTGTACAATGATGAACAGTGGGTTACACCATTATTACCATTCTTCCACTGTATGAGTATATTCACATGGTACTAGTAAGTGAAGGAATATTAGGCAAGGTCAATGTTTTAACTCTGTTATATAATATACATTTTTCTGATTCATCATTAATCTGGTCCCTAAAGTTGCAATTTATGGCAAAAAACAAACTTGTTATGGCATTTTTTGTTTTAATTTTTTTAATTTCACGTAGGACAGGCCGCGGGGATATTGGCATTGTACGCAGGAGACACGGTTAGGGGGAACTGCTTTCATGTTTTCTGTAGAGATATTTGGACCAAATATGAGTGTAAATGAGTAGGCAACACTGCGCGCCACCGCCCGCTACCAAACCTTCAGTAAGTTCAGTCTTCCCGACCCGTCGGCGGAGGAGCCGCTCGCTCGGTGTTCACCCCGCTATGCAGTAGACATTCCACCCGTAGAAAGTTTTGCTGCTGGTGTTTCACGATTTTCTGCCAGCACCTCTTGCCCGTGTTAGAGTCGCTTCACAGAGACAAGGCGACCCCTGAAAGGTTGGGTGCGTAGGCTCCTTACATGAGTTGGCCCCTTAGAGGGAGTACTGGAAAGGTCTGTGGAGAGGGGCCGCAGCGACTCTGATGGTCCGGTTAAGTCCGAGAGGGCAGCGTCAGGATGGTACGACCGCCGTTTAGACGGTGGCCAGTTTAGCCCTCCTGAGCTGTGGATAGTTGCTGGACGAGTTTACCATCACCCGTCCAGGTAAGCTAGTTTGTTATTCTGCCTAAGTGCACTCTGTGTTTGTTTGGTTTTATTAAGTTATTTTTTCTGCTCTGGCCTTTGCGTTATTTTTCTGAGTCATGCCCCACTCTAACGGCATGGCCAAGTTGCACTTCCTCGCCCTTCGTCAGGAGGGGAACTATCGCCCAGTGATAGATCAGTGACAGCCATGCTTCGAACCATCCTCACAAGGCAAAGACAATGTGTTGCCTTCAACCGCCCTCTCCTGACGTCACGCCCGTCTTACTCTTCCCCTCACCTGACAAGACCCCTGCTCGGCCCTAAACTCCTCAAGAGAGCTGCTGCTACCCGTTTCTCCACTTTGCTGCTCGACAAACTGCTGATTGCCCTGAACCTTGTAAGGAAATACCTCTGCTTCGAACCCACCCTCGCAGATCGAAACACCTCCACCAAACATGTCACCTCCTCGGCCGCATTGCACCCCGCGTCACCGTTCCCGCACTCCAGCACCCAGACCCCCGCAACGAAGCTCCACTCTTTCCATTTCCGGGACCAATTCCGGATGTTGGAAGAGCTGGCACTCGGCACTGCCACGGTCAACGTTATAATTATAGGTCTCGTTTAAAACTCTTTCTATAATATACATTTTCTGATCATTATTAATGTGAGTCCCTAAAGTTGCACTTAATAAAAAAAAAAACTGCCATTTTTTTTAAAACATTTTGTTCTTTCATGTAGGCGACAGGCGTGAGATATCGGCATTGTACGTAGGGGACTATTCAGGTTTCTGTAGGGATATTATGCCAAAAATGAGTGTTTGAGTTCGGCAATACTGGCCGGACAGACAGGGGCCGCATTCAGAGCGCTAACGTCCATGACTAAACATCCATAG
Source organism: Chionoecetes opilio (assembly GCA_016584305.1). Classification (NCBI taxonomy): domain Eukaryota; kingdom Metazoa; phylum Arthropoda; class Malacostraca; order Decapoda; family Majidae; genus Chionoecetes; species Chionoecetes opilio. The sequence goes on from JACEEZ010011150.1 coordinate 5,667, forward strand.
CGGACTGGACATTCAGGTGTTTTGGTATTCTGCGTGGAGATTGATGACGTACTTAACGACGTTAAGCTGTCAAATAAGGCGACTGCCCCCGAGGGTCGGTGTGGAGGACGCAAATACATAAAAATACTCATAAATTCAGTATGTATGATGTTTGCTGCTTCAAGAACTGAACAGGGAAGTATACAAACGAAATTAGGGGAACATTATAACAAACCCAGCCGCTTGTGATGATATTGTTTTGTGCGGGAAGAGCCAAGAAAATGGGGAGCCGCGGCAATACATTGCTAATTTGTTATATTGATATTCACTATTTCCACTAGGATTTATACCTTCAAATTGTAGTTTGTGAAGAGTATTTATATATATATATTTTTTTTTTACGTTCGTATACTCTATACAAAAATATATGTAACATTTCTTTAAAATGACGTGCTTATGGAATAATAAAGGTTGAATAAAGCAAGAGTAAATATGTACCCCGGCTATATATTATAAAGGCCGTAGATATTTCGATGCATGTTGTCACATTTGAATTTGGCGCGGTAAGATGTACCTCCATGATGCACATTTAAATGGGCGCTTCATAACTCCATTATAAATGGATGAAGAATAACCTATCCATACATAGTATTCAGTTTTTAGGTCAATTCTACTAAATATTTAAAAATAAATTATTCTACTGATAAACCAAAGGGTACCATGCGCCTCGTGGGTATAATGTTGAGGATTTGATGAAAACACGGTAAATACAAGGCAGTCCTGGAGGCTTCACTGCTTCCTGTGATGCACAAAGGGACTGCCTGAATGGAGGCGGCATTTTCAGCAGGATATCGCTCCGTGCCTTACTTTCCCAAAAATGCGCCACATTTTCGAAGAAAGTGGATCTAACCATTCTAGATTGGCCTGGGAATTCTCCTGTTCATAAACCCCATTGAAAATCTATGGTGCTATAATCAAACTAGAATCGAGAAAGTAAGACTGTTCGACGATGCAGAAGCTGCTTTGTGCTGTATTAAGGCCTGGTTACATGACGAAGAAATAGCGAAATGTGTTCAAGCTTGGTGAATCTTATACCAAAGCGAAGTGACCTGCTTTGTAAAAGCATGGGTGGTTATATCTCATATTAAATGGATCATCTATCTTACCATGACAGTTTTTGGAATAACATCAATTTAAACAAAAAAAATGTATTATTTCATCCACTGTCGGCACTAAAGGCCACACTACTGTACATGCGTCGTTAATTATTTATTTATATTTTTTACGTATGATTTGAGATGTATAGTTAAGTTTTGTGTTGTTGATGAGAAAGTTATGACGGAAAATGTTGATAAAAAACATATATTTAATAAGGCTTGCCGTGTGTTTTTACGATAGAAACGGGGATAATGTGTGGAGGGTTGAGGTTATCAACAGGGAAGGACATTTATAGATATTAGTAGGAGAGAGTAGCTAAGATAGAAGAATACAGATCTGAGCTACTCTGGTAGTGAAGAGGCTCGTAGCCGAAAAAACGGACGTGTGACAACACCCCCCCCCCCCCCCCCCTGTCCCCACTTTTTGCCCCACACGGTCATATTTTGTATCAAAAATACCAAAAAGAGCCAGAAAATATCGCTCATGTGACACCCCGGCCCCCTTTACATTTCCATCCATGATGGATTCCAGGGGGTAGATGTGGAAGGACAGACATTAAAGGCCATGTCACACAGTCACTTTTTCGGCATCTTTTGGTATTTTTCTTACCATTTGATGCCTGATACCGGCATCGTTTTGGTAGCAAATGCGAAGTCGTGCATGTTCGGTATCTTGCCACCGGAGGGGAAGCCAGGACAACGGAGGTCGTATCGCAGCAGCAACGACATCTCTCCGACTACCTAGAAGATACTTCTTTTCCTTACGACGGAAAGCTACCTAAGCCTCCTCGGTCGGGCGTAAACGCGTCGGAAGGCGCTGACTGGCTAAGACGGTAATGACGTCATCAAGCTTCATCATCAGTCACCAGCCAATGAAGACAAACTGTTTTAAAACTTCTCTACCAATCACAAGCAGCGAGACATATTTCCGGGCAAGAATGGCAGCCAGACTGCCTCCTCCGCCTTCCTGGGGGCCCCCGTATCTCAAATAATTCTTGTTTTATTCGGAATGCTTGCGTTTTTTTTAAGGCGCTTTAATGTATCAGATAGTAAGTTATAAGTAAGGAAGCCTGTGTTGCTAGTGTTTTGGTGTTATAAGGTGTGTATGTGGGGTTGATTTAGTGAATATGTGTGATTAAAAAAAAAAAATTTTTTGGGGGGGGGGGGGGGGGGGGGGGGGGGGGGGGAGGGGGGGGGGGGGGGGGGGGGGGGCCCCCCCCCCCCGCAGCAAGAATTTCTCCGTTTCACTCACTGCCCCGCCAGCAGTCACCTCATCATATCATCTATAAATCACCCTTATTTAAGGTGACACACGGTGCTACATTGATTTAGATAATGACACGTATATATAAACATTCACCATAATCACTTACTTGTAATAATAAAACGAGTAATAAGACGTTTAATCTGCCAAAACCTACGTGGCGGAGTAGTGGCGGCTCCGGCCCGCCCCGCCTCTCAAAAGTTATGAGTAAAAACCCGCCGTTATTCCGCCTCATTGGTGCCTTCCTGAAGAAGACACCAGTCAGCTCCCACGCCTGTGATGCACCATAGATAGCACCAGGGATCATAAGGATTCCTCAAGGGGTTTCTCTCTCCCCTACTAAATATTACAAAGACATCTCCCTCGGTGGTGATAATTACATCCATCTAAGGGCTTCACCTGCTGCTGTGGTTGCTGCCGAAGGCGCGCTGCCAGAGTGGATGAGCCACTTGCTTGTATTTCGTCTCTCTACTCATATATATGAATACATATCCACCAAATGCAATCATATGTTTACATTCACTAAAAAAAGATACTATTTCATAGCATACCAAGCAATAATGAGATGGCCTGCGACTCCGACCTCTGCAATACCGGTCTTGAGCAGTCGTTGGCCCAGTGGCACGTTTACGACCAAAACCTTACGAACTTTTCCGCGCTGTGATTCCGTCGTTGTACTTCCGACCAAAAAATGGTCTTAAAGTGTTTTGTGGCTTCCCTCCCAGTACTGGGCATCTTGCTGACATCTCGAGCAGCCGAACGCACGCAAGACTTGTACGGAATTACACATTTCAGTGAATTAAAGATAAAATGACCAAATCTTGGGTGGTCAAGAGATGCTGTAGCATCTCTGTGATGTGTTTAGGGAAAAAAAGTGCCTGTATATAGGGAATATAGCTGTATGATTTTGTATAGTAATAAGTACTTTATTAGTGTAGATGAGAGGAGAAAATAAAGGATGAGTGGAGGAAAAAATAAAGTGTTTGGTCAGAGTAGGGTTAGGATACATACATAGGTTTTACTCTCTATATATACAAGAACACGTGCATGATATGTTACATGCGTGCTATTTAGATGTTTTTTACGATATGATTTAGATATATAGTTAGTTTTGAGTGTTGATGAGAGAAGTAAGACGGAAAATGTAGTTTAAAAACAGATATTTGATAGGCTGCGTGGTTCTTTATACAAAAACGGGGATGCCGGAAAATAGCGCTGTGTGAAACGGCCTTACCACAATCATAACATCCAGCTGTTGTAATGTTTGTGGGGATCAGTCACTCTACCTCCGTAGTTTGACTTCAGAAAATATTGACAATGGAACAAGACGTGCAATGGAAACTTAAAAAAATTCTAGAAAGAAAAGAGGCGAACTCTCAAAGAAGACAAGTCTCCCCCAGAAAAACACGCTTCAGATTTTTCTTTAAAAAATGGATGAAGGTAAGTCACTTAGCGTGTTCATGTATCAACTTCAGGATCACGGAACCCCCCCTTAATTGTCTCCGGCAATATAATACAATATTGTAGAATGATGAGCAGGGTGTACACCATTTCGGCCCATTGCCTTCATACTACAAATATTGTACAATGATGAACAGTGGGTACAACATTATTACCATTTTCCTTCACTGTATAGCTATATTCAAATGGTATAGTAAGTGATAATATTAGGCAAGTCAATGTTTTAACTAGTTATATAATATACATTTCTGATTCATTATTAAATGTAAAATAACGTATGTGCATTTCTTGTTTTAACATTTGTTTTATTCGTGCAGGGCAAGCGCGGCAATATTGGCACTGACGTAGTAAACATAAAAAGGGACCGTTAGGGGATTTTCATGGTTCTGTAGAGCTATTTGGACCAAAGGCGACTTTTGGTGAAGAAAGCCGTAAGAGCCAGCTTCTTACCGACTTCTCTCTCGCTTGCGTGCCTTCGCCAGAACGGCTGACAGTTGCCAGCTTCTTGTCGGGGCTCGCCCGCTCGGCGATCACAAGCTGATAGCGGTAAACAAACAACCCACACAATGACGATTTATTTATTTATTATGCCAAAAAAGCGTGAATGTGCACACAATGACGAATTGTCATTCTTCAACTCATATCCAAACCACATTTATTCTATAGACATACGAATTTAATAAACGCATGGTAGTAATTCCACAATATATAACCTATCAGCTGCTCTACCGTAGATAACACTCTAGTCGCCAGTCACCTTTGCACTGCACTAATGTCCGCCAGGCACAATATATTAGAATTTTAGCATCAACTATGATTTGTATGTGCCACTGAAGGACGCATCCATCCACAGTAGGTGTATATTATGTACACATCACACTACAGGTCTTCAGGGCACTACAAGTCTTAGGGATGCTAAAATTCGTAATTAGTTGTGCCTGCGACATTAGTGCAGTGGCCCCATGACTGGCGGACTAAATAGGTTATCTACCGGTACTTATATATTATTATACGTGGTCTAGGTAAAGTCCATGCTTTTACAGGTAGTGTGTTTACTTGTGCTCCGTTATCTGTAATTACATTATTATCTACGACGATATTCACTCTATTACTAGTTCGCCTGTCCCAGGAAATATTGTCAAGGTCGAAATCCGTAAACCTCCATTCATCGCTCTTATTTCACTGGTTTTTTACAGGTTAACTGCTGCCCTGATACATGTTACAGGCAACATCCGAGTCACTATGCTCACCATTGAGAACACTTACAAGTAATAATAGTTACTCAAAAGGTTTTTATCAGGTATATTTTATCGACTATTAATACTTGTAAGTTTCTCATGGGAAGCTATGACCTCATTTGCCTGTAAACGTGTATAGGGGCAGCAGTTAAACCGTAAATAGTGAAATACGATAGATGAAAGGAAGGGGTCTATATGATTTTGAACTAAGCGCCAAACACCGCCACGTGTGGTTTTTCTCTGACGTCCACGTATCGTGACGTATTGAAGCGCAGAGAAGGATCGTGTAAGGCGGGGCCCAGGGCTCGCTTCTTCGGTTTATACGCCGCCAGCGGGGCCAACCTGGAAGAAGCCGACTTCTAAAACTGCCTCGCGTTTAACAGAAAAACGCAAGCTGCAAAGAAGCCGGCTTCTTACGGGCTTTTCACAAGATTCGCCTCAAAAGGAGGTTTGAGTTGGGCAACACTACGCGCCGCGGGGCACCGCGCTACCACAAACCTCCATTCTTCCCCCAAGTTGGGGAGCACGCCGCCTAGGTGTTCCCCCTCGCTATGCAGTAACATTCCCAACCCGTGGGAAAGTTTTGCCTGTGGTGTTTCACGAGTTTCTGCCAGCACTCTGCCCTTGTTAGTCGCTTCACGACTCCAAGGCAACCCTGAAGGTTGGGTGCGTAGGGCCCATCATGAGGGGGCCCTTAGAGGGTACTGGAAAGGTTTGTGGAGAGGGGCCGCAGTACTCTAATAGGTATGGGCATTAGACCACTGGTATGTAACCTGGACTGTGCACGAAATATCGGCCTGTCGCACAAGGGCTGAAGTCGGAGGGCCACTCTGAATTCATATATATATATATATATATATATATTATATATATATATATTATATATAAATATATATATATATATATACGGATCATATAGACTGGTTTATTAGTATACTATATATGATATACTGTAATGTTCGTAAATGTTTGTTCTATAATATTATCAAATAAAAAACAGTAAAACACGGTAAAGAAATGCCATTACGAGACTGAAGAAATATGCCTGAATATTTAATAATATTCAGGCACTAACTAATTAATATTCACTTTTACTTTTCGCCATTTAAAACTGCGGGTCAACCTTTATCATGAAGCGTATGCAAATAGAAGCCGCAATTTTTATTAGGCGTCAATTGCTTTATTTCGTTTATCTGATAAAAGAATTAGAACCATGCATAAATTAGCGTTAACTAAATAAATAAAATCATCAATCGGGTAATTTTCCCGATTCCCGATCGGGGAAAGTGGTTGCGATGATGTTGACGGCTGGCTGATGGAGTTGGAGGGAGTTGGTGGTGAGTCATTTTGTCCTATTATACACTGTATATGTCACTGTATATGTCCTATTATACACTGTATATGTCCTATTATACACTGTATATGTATGTATACACTGTATATGTCCTATTATACACTGTTTTAGTCGTACTGCTGGCTACGCAGTTTGAAGCAGCACTGTTGCCACTATATTTTCGCAGGCGTGAGATCTCAACCAACCTCCACTGTCGACTCTCGGTAACGAATTGAAGGTATGCCGCTCGTCGCTACCCCGCTGTTCGTCCTCTACCGCCTCAACTCTCGGTACGGCCCAAGTGTCTTCGCAGAATCATGGGGTATCACGGGATGATAAGTGTCAAACAGAGATTACTCAGTGATGAAACTGAATCGAGGCCTATTACCTGCATATACTTCTTTTGTAAATGATTATATTATTTACATCATCATCACATCACCATCATCATCACTATCATCATCACATCACCATCATCACATCACCATCACCATCATCATCATCATCTGTGAGGATGTTTGTTGTCTGTGGTGTCGTTCATTTTGTTGTATTGTTTTGTTCCTGTTGTCTGTTGTGTTGTTCATTTTGTTCCATTACTACTTGTGTGAAATTTGTTAAACTTGTAGTTCTTTCACTTGCACTCTGCTCAGCAGTTCAATTGGGGCGATAAACATTGTCTCCCCTCTCCTTCCAGTCCTACACGCTTTTCCCCCGTGGCGCTTGAGGAGGGTGGTGATGCCACGGGAGAAAGTGGTTGCGATGAAGTTGACGTTGATGGCTGGCTGATGGAGTTGGAGGGAGTTGGTGGTGGGTCAGTCTTAACTGAGGATGATGGCACTGAAAAATTAAAGATATAACTGTTTAATAAATCAACAGATTCATAAATTGTTAACAGTGCAAATTAATTTTGAAAGCTTCAATGATGGTTATGAAAAAAGAAGAGCAAGGCCCTAAAAAGAGGCATTTTTATCAAAATCACACAATGTTTGCGGTCATATAAACTTACAGTACAGCCTGTGGTCAGCCATGAAGGGAGAAGAAAAAAATAGAAGTGGTATTCAAGCTATGACATGGGACAGGTTACATTACAGAAAATTTGCAGTGATTATGATATCTTCTTTTGGCCTATTCATTAAGTTTCAAAGAAGTAACACTGACTCCAAGGTCCTCCACCGGCTTAATACTTGCCTTACTAAAAGTGTTCTCACCTTGCCCTCTTTTTTTAAGTTGCCTACCTAAACACTGTCCTCTACAATTAATAAGGGTTAACATTCCTGTAACATATAAATCTCTACCGTTCCCGATGATGTAATAATTTATCTTCTCCCTTAATCTCCGATATCATGGACAAATGCAACCAGGAAAGAACAAGATAATGCAGGGGTATTTTATAATACAATATAATGTACCTGCAGAGAGGAATCCACAGGCTACGGGAGTGATTGATAGGGTCACGGCCTTTGCTCATCCATTGAGTCAATAGTATTGCCACTGGCCGTCACTCCTCGTCCAATTAGTGTTGGCGTATCTTGGATGACCTTGTACCTGAGGAAAAGTAAAAGTATGACATTTCATTACTACTTAATTAAGAAAGGTAGGAACTTGTGAGGAAATATGAATTATGTTACTTCTACATGCTTCAGACTTATGACTTCATGGCCTGAACACCAGTTACCGTGATACCACATCCATTGTGAATACAAATAAACAAAAAGTATAGGATAAAAATTTTGCAACCACAAATGTTGTTAAGACTGTATTTGTCATGCCAATAACCACATGCTCAAACTACGCATCTTGCGTACACATGTCCCCATTGACCGTGTAAAACGGCAGTTCATATTTATTGCGATCTCTCGCCAGACCGCATATTTATTCTTGTTGCTTTTATGAGCCCCCTCTGCTGTCTCTTGAAATTTGCCACTAGCAGCAGCACTGCCTCATAACTCCACCACATGTTGTTCTGTAGTAAAATCGAAAATGAAAATGCCCATGAGCAATTATATGAGCAGCCTTTATTTCCTCAGAAACTTGACAAAACTATGTAGTTACATGTAAATGTTTCCTACAGTTACGTAAATGGTGAGAAAAAACAAACTCATGTATATACCTTTGCCCAGAGTCACCTTACCTACAACTACCACAATAAATGCCACAAACTAACAAAATATAAATTGAGATGGGAAATCATTACAGCTCTAGTTTTAAGGAAGTACGGATGATCCAACATTGAATGTTACGGATATTGAACCACGCCGGATTGTCTCTTATAGATACAGCCTGCTGGTGGGAAGTGTCCCCCCCCCGGTTCTCAGAGGTAGCGTGCCACATGCCCCATATAGCGCTGAAGTCGGCGATGACGGAACTATGCAGGTAATAGGCCTCGATCTAAGTCTCACCCCCCCCCGGGCAATCGCTGAATTGACACGTAAGCATCACAGCGATACCCCCTGATTCTGCGAAGACATTTTACCAAAAGGACATCGATTCGCCTCTTCAAGTTACTATTTAGGGCTATATGCAAGAATGCTCCATCAGATCCGCGGCAGGTGGGAGATTTCCCCACAGTTGTATCCCACCGTGGGATCTTCAAGGAAAATGCCCGACCGGTGGATATTTGACAGTGTACCAACACACGCGGTGGCTGCAGACGCAGGCGGCGTATCCAACACAAGCGGTGGCTGTAGACAGGCCAGGCGTACCAACCACAAAGCGTGGCCTGCAGAAAGCAGCGTACACAAACACAAGCGGTGGTGCAGAGAAGCAGGGCGTAACAACACAAGCGGTGGTGCAGAAAGCAGGGTACCAACACAAGCGGTTGGGCTGCAGAAGAAGCAGGCGTACCAACACAAGCGGTGGCTGCAGGAAGCGGCGTACAAAACAGCGCGGTGGGCTGCAGAAGCGGATTTACCCAAACAAGCGGTGGCTTGCAGGAAGCAGGCGTTACCCAACACAAGCGGTTGGCTGCAGAAGCAGGAGTACCAACACCACGCGGTGTGCTGCAGAAAGACGGCAGGCGTACCAACACAAGCGGTGGCTGCAGAAGCGGCGTACCAACACACAGTGGTGTCTGCAGAAGCAGGAGTACAACACAAGCTGTTGGATGCAGAGCAGCGTACCAAACACACGCGGTGGCTGCAGAAGCAGGCGTACCAACCACAAGTGGTGGCGCAGAAGCAGGCGTACAAGACAAGCGGGGTGCAGAAGCAGGCGTACCAACACAAAGCGGTTGGCTGCAGAAGCAGGCGTTTACCAACACAAGCGGTTGGCTGCAGAAGCAGCGCGCGTACCAATCACAAGCGGGGCTGCAGAAGAGGAGTACCCAATCACAGCGGTGGCTCTCAGAAGCAGAGGCGTACCAACACAAGCGAAGTCCAAGGCGCATCAGTATTTGTGACTTTTTTACACCTATCAAATTCCTTTTACAGCCTAATTTATCCTTTCTGCCATTAAAATAATAGCTTGAATAAGATCTTATTCATTTCCGCCATAACGAGAGCTAAAATAAATATAAAAAAATTAAGGTTAAAAAGAAAAGAAAAAATTTTCCCTGCAAGAAATGTGATGTACAACAGTGACGGAAGTATACTTTAATCTTCCTTTTCATCCTCGGCGACAGTTCATAAACCCACCAGCTGGTTGGCGGCCGCTTTCTACCGCGAATATTCGGTAATAATGGACCAATGACTTCGCAGTCGTTTTCAGCGACACCGAAAAAATTTCCTGGCCTAAAATCGCCTTTTATAATGCGAGATGTTTATATTCCGGAAACCCATATTAAAAAAATATGTATATATTCATCACCTAATTTTATTGGTTGGCGTTTCCATTTAACAACACTTACCTCTGTAGCTCTATGAGGTTATAATGAAACATAACATAACCTAAACCACTAATGATACGAACCTAACCTTAATCATGCAATTAAAATTCGGTGTGATGAAATTGTTAATATATTTTATATTTTTTAAATGGGTTTCGAGAAACTAAATCTCCATTACGAAAAAGCACCTATTTTGGCCATTTGTTTAAAAAAGTAGTCGGTGTCTCTGAAAATGACCGCGAAGTTCTCGGTCCATTACAACCAAATTGGTTATTACCTAGTTTGGTCAATTTATGTTTCACCAACCAACGAGTTTTCTGATGCGCCTTATGTTTTTCTGGTTTGTTTTTGTGTGTTTTGATATGGAATCTGCTAACCGTTTCTGTCGCAATTTATTTAAAAAAAAATTGTTTTTGCAAGAATGACTTAAAAAAAATGAACCTAAACCTAACCTAACCTATACCTATACCTAACTTAACCTGTACCTAACCTAACCTTTACCTCTACCTAACACTAACTCATACCTAACCTAACCTTTAACTAACTATAAAAAAATAAAAAAAAATAAAAAAAAATACTATAAAAAAAATTAAGATGCGACAGAAACGGTTAGCAGATTTCATTCAAAACACATAATACAAACCAGAAAAACATAAGGCGCATCAGAAAATCGTTGGTGGGGAACTATAAAATTATCCCTAGTTTTCTTCCCCAAAGCATGTTATGAAAATGCACTTACTTCTTGTTGGTGCCCAGTGGTGGGTCAGACACTTCTGCAGCAGTCGCAGACACTTTTGCTTCTACAACAAGCAGCTGGAGCCGTGTCAGGGACCAAGCAGCTGTTACAAGGAAAGATATATCTTAGCAAAGAAGAAATGTCCAACACGGGATACGTTGTTTTCATATATATACGCCGATAGTAATATCACTGCTTATCTCCTTATCTTACAACAGCAGTATACTTACTGCATTGTTTTTTTTTACCCGAGTGCAGTTTCCACGGTCTGCTAAACACGTAAATCCTATAATTTCTGCAGTTTGAACACTCATAAAATATCACCCGACGCTCCATCTTGCCGTTGTTTACAAACATTGTCCCGCCGCTGTTGTGTGTCGTGTTGGCAAACCAACTCCTCGAGTCTCCTCTACTTCTCCTTCTCTCCCTCTAGGTGCGCGGGAGAGCACACATAAATTTTTATGTACGGCGATACAAGAGCATACAATATTCGTAAAGAATGGCCTAGTGAACGCCACCCCTGGGCTTCGCCACTGTCACTTTCAAAGTTACTCTGGACTGACAGCCACAGTTGAGCGGGATTTAGTCCCAGTGCTCCGTTTTAACAGCTAGTTAACTGATTTAGCTGAAACTACAAACACATCCGTGAATTCCTGTGAACCGCGGCGCTCCCCACAGGGGTTGTAGTGGCTGCCCAGAGGTTCTTGTTTGTTTACCGCGTTTGCTCAACGTGGTTGCAGATTCATGTTGTCGCTCTTAGCGTCCCTTGGTGAGGTACTACCAAAGTCGAACCCTGCTGGTTCACTGGCGTAGGAACAGTGACCACAAGGGTGGCCCTCAGAGGGCTAGTTTAAAGGAAAACACAAGGATGGTGGGAAATCTGCTGGTAGGGACAGGCGAGACCCTCACGGGGCAGCTCCACATGTGTACCTGCGACGTAGCATTAGTGGGCGGGGACCGCTGGTGTGGCAGGCGTAGGCAGATATTTGTAGTTGATGTAATTGTTTTATATGTATTTTACATTTGTGCCTCTAGCGCCTGTAAAACGTGACTTAAGCCTCGGATGGTAGACCCTGGAGGTACCTTGAGGGTTGTGACGGTTGGCCTTGCCCGTGGTGTCTTAGGCAGGGTTTTTATAGGACGCCTGTGATTAGAGGCTCATGCATCGTATATTCCCATAATGTGTTGCATGAGATGCTACAAAACTCGAAGAATCACACTGAAAAAGACTAGTAAAAATAAGAGTATAAGGTTGCTCGAAGATCTTTAGAACAGCATAGTACGTATTAATATCGTATATTCGCATGCTGATAACGGTTCACCAATGATCGCCAATATGAAAACGGTTTTCAGGTTGTACATAGGAGCGAACGCCGCAGACAGGGAACGGCCGCATATATAAACAATGTAATTAGCAACGTCCGACATTTCGGCTCCCGTTTTCGTCCGTCCGGCCGTACTGTCGGACGTGCTAATTGCAATGAAGAAGATTAAAAATGAAGGTGGACAGCCTTGGACTGTGTGATTGTCGATCGTAGTTTTTTCGTTATATCACGTTATTAATCAACATACATATCCATAATTTGATACAATTTATTTAGGTCTGTTAATTCCTAAATGTACTTGGACCTGTATTTACTTGCAGGTGTACTTGCTTGCTTAATCTACTTGCATACGGTAGCCTTGGTGAGGAAAGGCTATAGTTGCATAGTTGATTTGCTCCATAATGACTCGATAAGCGAGTCGATTATGTTCGACGACACTTCGTTCTCGCAATGCCGTTCGCTATAAAATGCGCATCCACAGAACCAAAGTCATATTGTTTCCGTGTCTCGACTGATAATTTCAAACCACTGCAAAATTATACTCTACATTGTTCGATTGCTCTACAAGTAAGTGCATGGTGCATGAGTGGCATCGCTGCGACCCGTCCGGGTACGCGCACGCCAGCAGGGGATCCAGTGCGATGGATGGGACGGTGGCCAAACACCGCACGTGGGCACTGGCCTTACACAGGCCGATTACATGGTCGACACCAAAAATGGTTCTGAGTTCATTGTGTGTGGGTTGAAGCCTTTTTGCTGCTGATTTCAAAAAATGGCATTGCTTTGTCTCTACCACGTTAAAGTTTTTGAAATATCGGCATTTTAAATTTTAATAGCTATTATAAATTATATACGATCTATATTAGATAAAATCGAAAACAATCCCCCTACGTTAATCTAATATATTACTCGTAATTACTTTGTGATTGCCTGCGCTAGTAGGAACCTCATGTACATATCTGGCAAAAAATATACTTAAAATTATTGTTCCAACTATATCGAAAAGTGCCCCCACATCTTGGAAATATCCGAAAAAATATGCCAAATCACAGTTAAATTTGAATTTATATATACACCTTTTCACTGTAACAAGAGGTTTGTACATACAGTTGAACCCTGCCAGGTGAGAGTCTTTCGGTCGGCTGGCCATTCCTTTTGTTTGTAATGTTTTGCTGTCCGCTTAGAGGCCCCACAAACAAAGAAAACACATGTGCTTAGGTAAACCCTAACTGGGAGTTCCTAGAAGCAAGGAGATTACCCAGGTCCCCACACAGATTCCACTGATGTTCTTCATATTTAACAGCAGATAACAAAGTCTTCATAGTTTTCATAAGTTTCCTCATTTCATGGCCATGCGCAATTGGAAACACTCGGAGCTTATTTCATTTATGCAGAAGAACGGCCTTTAGCGTGTTTTTCCTGATTCTATGAACAGCCGCCCACTACTCCTTATTCATAAGTGTGAGACTCACAAAGTTGTTTCCATGAGTTGTGTCAACATCAAAGCAGTAAACAGAGCATGTTGTCCATCTGAAGAAGCTGAAAAGTTCTTTATGTCCCCACGACCGAAACGTGGTGATGAGAAACTCCATTCTTGTAGCAAATTCCATTCCTTGAGACGAGAGCCAAGGACTTTACTTTTCTCCTTGGGTAGAATCTAGGTCCCTAGCAAGGTCCTGTAGCATTCTGATGAGGGAATTGGGCTCTCTGTTGTCTTGCCATTCTTGAAAGTTCTGTATTCCATGGGATTATCCTCCTCGTTCGAATCTGATTCACTTTTCTAGCTCTTGCAATTGGACCCTGGACTGGGGAGATCAGGACCATGGGCACAGGGCCTGATGCAGAAGGTACGTCAGGATACAGTGATTTTAGCTCGCACGTTTTTACTGAATATCCTTTGGTGTTTAGTGAGGCAGAAAGTAGCAAGTCGTACTGTGATCCTGTTGTTCACGCCAAACCATTGGGTATGCCGAATGCCATTGCCTGATGGCCGTTTGCCACGCATCCCATTCATTCAAGTGGTTCACACAGGGTTGCATGCTACGTGAGGGGCCCACTTCTTATCTGGATCACCATACGGCACTTGAAAGTAATGCAGATAAGTTGCTTTAACTTCTTGTAAGAGGTTCTTCAGACGGTCAGGGGTAAAATCTCCACATATGTACAAAAACTGTCCGATGCATTCACAAGTTCCGCGCTCCATCACAGCCCGGGACAAGGTACTATATACGGTAAACCAACTAAAATTAGGACTCCTTACTAAATCACAAAACTCACATATTGCAAAGAAAAAATAAAAATGTTTAAACATATTGTCAATAGCTGTCGTACGATCAGTAGGTAAAAATTTACTACACAGCCTGCTAACCCCTCGCCAAAACGCATCGCGCACACACTCCCGCCACTGCACAAACCACACTGACTCAAAAACAACCTGCACTGCCATAAATAGCTGCCTTGAGAAAAGAAAAGATAAGAGTTTAAAATGGAATAACGCATTGGTTGGAAACCCTATTTCTGCTGATTTTACCCATATTTTTTCATGAATTGCGTCTGGTTCTCAAAAAACTGGACGTGATTAAGAGTTAAGTGAACATCAGTTCGATTCAGCAGGTCGTCGAATTTACCTATAATCAGCTTCATTTAGTCCAGAACGATATCTTCGATTGTTTGGTCGACCATGAATTATTCGCCCATATAATGCAGCAAAACAATTGACATACATATATGACTATCATTTTTTTTTTTTTTTTACCACTAAAAAATTTTTTTGTTAATAATGTAACCCCCGCCCCCCTAGTAAAACTTTACTACATCAAATACATACATTGAAAAAACTTAGTTTTATATTAAAGTTTACCAGTTAATCATGGGGCACTAGATAATACACTAAATTTTTCCAATTGCCATTTGTAACACACTGTTCTTGTTCCATATTGTATGTCATATATGGATTTACGTATATACAATAGGGTGTCCAGGCTTGTATTAGTAGAAAATCAAATAATGCCAGGCCCCAGCAAGGCATTTTTCCCTATTTTGTGGAGGCCCCCTGATTGTGGAGGCCCCCTGATTGTGGAGGCCCCCTGATTGTGGAGGCCCTTGATTGTGGAGGCCTCCTGATTGTGGAGGCCCCCTGATTGTGGAGGCCCTTGATTGTGGAGGTCCCCTGATTGTGGAGGCGCCCTGATTGTGGAGGCCCCCTGATTGTGGAGGCCCCCTGATTGTGGAGGCCCCTGATTGTGGAGGCCCCCTATTGTGGAGGCCCCTGATTGTGGAGGCCCCCTGATTGTGGAGGGCCCTGATTGTGGAGGCCCTGATTGTGGAGGCCCCTGATTGTGGAGGCCCCCTGATTGTGGAGGCCCCTGATTGTGGAGGCCCCCTGATTGTGGAGGCCCCTGATTGTGGAGGCCCCCTGATTGTGGAGGCCCCTGATTGTGGAGGCCCCTGATTGTGGAGGCCCCTGATTGTGGAGGCCCCTGATTGTGGAGGCCCCTGATTGTGGAGGCCCCTGATTGTGGAGGCCCCCTGATTGTGGAAGCCCCCTGATTGTGGAGGCCCCCTGATTGTGGAGGCCCCCTGATTGTGGAGGCCCCTGGGCAGCTGCCCACTTTGCCCACTCCTAAATCCGGCCCTGTATATAGAGAGGGTAAAGGAAAAGAGAGAGAGAGAGAGAGAGAGAGAGAGAGAGAGAGAGAGAGAGAGAGAGAGAGAGAGAGAGAGAGAGAGAGAGAGAGAGAGAGAGAGAGAGAGAGAGAGAGAGAGAGAGAGAGAGAGAGAGAGAGAGAGAGAGAGAGAGAGAGAGAGAGAGCGGCCGCCGCCGCGATATATTTAGTTAACGCTAATTTATACATGCTACTACTGCATTTATCAGACAACGAAATATAGCAATGGAAAGCTAATATAATTCTGCTTCTATCGATATAGTCCATGCTATAAGTTGTCCCATAAAGTTTTACATGACGACGAGTTTTAAGTGAATGTTAAGTTCATGCAGATTTCTTCAGTCTCATAATGACCTTTATTTAATGTGTTTTACTATGTTTTATGTGATAATATTATAGAACAAACATTTCCGAAGATAACAGTCTATCCTTTATACATGTATAACATGATATACTGCGGGGTCATGCCTTGAGAACTTCCCCGGGTCTTGGGTGAACGAAGAGGCCTTGGCACCAATATGGCGCCCACAAACGATTTGTCGCACCTTTTAAATACAGGTATCTGTAGGGACATGTCCCAAAACGAAAGGGCGTAGCCGGAAAAATAATTGGGGGGGGGGGGGGGCCACCCCTCAATGAGGTTGGGGTTTTGGGGGCGAGCGAAGGAGATTACAGCGGGGGGTTCTGGGAGCGCTGAAGCCCCCAGAGCATTTTTGAAGATATGACTAAATGGGGGCATTGAGCCCTAGGGGGTCTTTTTGGTTTTTGCATGATATTCAATTAGAAAAATTGATGAAATTTTTACGATAAACTCCTAAAGAAGATGTTGAATTGGGGGGGGGGGCAGGCCCCCTTTGGGCCCCCCTCTGGCTACCCCCTTGCTAAACGTGGGGGACTTTTGACAAGGGTTTTAAGGGGATAGGGAGTAGGGACGCCCAGCAAAATTTTTAAAAGTAGGGTTTTTTGACAATCATAAACAATTAAATATAAAAAATTAGCCAAAAAATCATAAAAATAAAGTTTTAAAACTAAATTGTTTTTTATAAATGATAAAGTCTCCCCACTTTTTTTTTTTTTCGATGAAAAAAAAAAAAAACCGCTGAAGCACGTATCTCGACGCGTATTTAGGACCCATTTTTATTTAGCCGATTTGGGGATAGATCAGTTTAAGGGCCCCATTCACACGGCACTTTTCCGGCATTTTTGGTTTTTTGCTACTCCCATTTGACGCCTGATACCGGAAAATTGGGGGTAGCAAAGAGTGCGCATGTTCTTTCTCTGCCACCAGTACTGGCATCTTTCTGTAATCTCGGAGCACCCGACGCCACGCAAGGCTTTACGAACTACAATTGCATTTGAAAAAAAAGGGGAAAGCCCAAAATTTGGGTGGTAAAGAGGTTGTGCATCTCTATTGATAGTTGGGGAAATAAGTGCTGTATATAGGGAATATAGCTGTAGTTTTTTGTATAGAAATAGTAATATAGGTAGATGGAGGAGAAAAAAAAGATAGTGGAGGAAAAAAAAGTTTTTGGAGAGTAGGTGGGAACATAAAAGGGTTTTTTAACTCTATATAAAAAGACACGTGAGATTGGTACGCGTGTTATTTATATTTTTTACGTATGATTTTTTATATATTTAAGTTTGATTTGTTTTAGGAGAAATGCGGAAAATTTTGATAAAAACAGATATTATAGGCGCGTGGTCTTACTATAGAAAGGGGGATAATTGATGTTGTTATTTTTTTTTGATTTATAAATACAAGAAGGTTTTGAGGGGTTTTTATTTATGGTTATCAAGGGAAATGGGAGGTATGGTTATCAACAGGAAGGACTTTTTCATAAATCCCAGTAGAAGCAGAGTAGCAAGAAGAAGAATAAGACTTAGCTACTCTGGTAGAAGTTTCTCTCCCGAAACGCCGTGTGACAACACGCGCATTTTTTTGCCCCCATACGGGCATTTTTTGGTAGCAAAATACCAAAAGATGCCGGAAAGTACGCTTGTGACACGGCCTTAAAATCATAACATCACTGTTTTAATCGTTTGTGGGGTCAGCACTCTACCCCCTTTTTTGGGACTCAGAAAAATTAGACAATGGAAAAGACTGGTGCAAGGATAATTCTGGATAGAAAAGAGGCAAAACTCTCAAAAGAGACAAGTCTCCTCCAAGAAAAAAAACGCTTCAGTTTAAAAAGGGCTGAAGGTAAGTCATTTTAGCGTGTTAGTGCAACTTCGGTTTATGGAACCACCTTAAATTGTCTCCGTGCAATTTAATACAATATTGTAGAATGAGAACAGGTGTACACCATTTGCCATTGCCTTCATATACACTTTTGTACAAGATAAACAGGGGGGAAAATTTATTACCATTCCCTTCACGTATAGATATTCCATGGTACTAGTAAGTGAAAATATTAGGCAAGGTCAATGTTTAATCGTTATATAAATATATTTTCGATATCATTAATCTGGCCCAAAAGTTGCATTTATGCAAAAAAAAACGGTTATGTGCATTTTTGTTTTACATTTTTTAATTTAGTAGGGACAGGCGTGGGGATTTGGCATTGTACGTGGGGGACAGTTAGGATTTTTCGGTTTTCTGTAGAGATTTTTGGACCAAATAGAGGTAAAGAGTAGGCAACACGCGCGCCCCGCGCTACAAACCTTTCAGTAAAGTTAGTTTTCCCCGACCCGTGGGTGGGGGCACGCCGCTCGGTGTTCACCCCGCTATGCAAAAACCTTCCCCACCTTTAAAAATTTTTTGCTGCTTTGTTTCACGATTTTTCGCCAGAACCTCTCCCTTTTTGAGTCGCCACAGACCCCAAGGCGAACCCTGAAGGTTGGGGCTGGGCCCATTAATGAGTTGGCCCCTTTTAGAGGGGTACGGGAAAGGTCTGGGGAGAGGGGCCGCGCGACTCTGAAGGTCGGTTAAGTCCCGAGAGGGGCAGGTCGGGGCTGGTACGACCCCGTTTAGCGGCGGCCAGTTTACCCCTCCTGACGTGTAGGATAGTTGCTGGACGAGTTACCATCCCCGTCAGGAGCTAGTGTTTCGCCGGGTGGCACTCTGTTTTTGTTGGGTTTTTTATTAAGTTATTTTTTCCCCTCTGCCTTTCGTTATTTTCGAGTCATCCCCCACTCTAACGGATGGCCAAGTTGCACTCTCCTGCCCTTCGTCAGGAGGGGAAAACTATCCCCCAGTGTACATCAGGAAGCATGTTCGAACCCCCTCAAGGAAAGGACAATTTGTTTACACCGCTCTCCTGACGTCACCGCCGCTCTTAACCCCTGCCCCTCCCCCGCAAGCCCCCCTGCTCCCCCTAGCCCCCAAGAAAGCTGCTCTCCGGTCCCCCACTTTGCTGTTTCGAAACTGCTGTTCCCCAAACCCTTTTAAGGATAATACCTCTGCTTCGAACCACCCTCGCAAAATCGAAACACCTCCAAAAACATTCACCTCCTCTGGGCCGCATTGCAACCCGCGTCACCGTTCCCGCACCCCAGCCCCCAGCCCCCGAAACAAAGCCCCCATCTTTCCATTTCCGTGGACCAACTCCGGAGTTCAAAAAGGAGCTGGCACTCGGCACTGCCACGTAACTTTATAATAAGCCTCGTTAACCCCCTAAAAATATAAATTTCTGACATATTAATGGGTCCCAAAATTGCATTAATAAAAAAAAAAAACTGCATTTCTTTTTTAACTTTTGTTTATTTATGTAGGACAGGCGGGAGATTCGGCATTTACGTAGGATATTCTGTTTCTGTAGGGAATTATGACCAAAAAGAGTGTTTGAGTGGCAAAACGGGGCCGACACCCATTTTTTTTTGGAAGAACAAAAAATTTAACAACAAATTGTATTATTTCATCATGCCGGACAATTTTTTACATTTACTGTACATGGGTTTTTTTAATTTTGTATATTTTATTTAGAATATTTTTTTTGAGTGTTGATGAGAATTTTGACGGAAAATTTTGATAAAAACAGATATTTAATGGGCGCGTGGTTTTTACTATAGAAACGGGGGAAATATGTGGAGGTTAGGTTATCAAAAAGGGAAGGACAGTTTTAATTTTTGTAGGAGTAGAGTAGCGAAGATAGAATAATAAGATCTTAGCTACTTGGTAGGAAGAGTTTGTACCCAAAAAAGCCGGGAAAACACGCGCATTTTTTGCCCCAAATACGGGCATTTTTTGGGTAAAAAAATCCCAAAAGATGCTGGAAAATATTGTGTGTGACAGGCCCTTAACCATCAAACATCAGCTGTTTAAACGTTTGTGGGGATCAGCACCTACCTCCGTAGTTTGACTTATAAAAAATTTTAGACAAGGAAAAGATGGTGCGGGGAAACCCTAAAAATTTTGAAAGAAAAAAGAAGAAAAAAAAGACAAGTTTCACCCAAGAAAACAACGCTTCAGATTAAATGGCTAAAGGGTAAGCCCATTAGCGTGTTCAGTATAAACTTCGGGTTTAGGAACCACCTTAATTGTCTCCGTGAAATTTATAATAAAAATTTTGTCAAGATGAGGGTTTGACACCTTTTATTACCATTCCTTCTTTTGATAGTATTTTCACATGGTTAGTAAGTGAAAAATTTTGGGCAAGGTCAATTTTTTAACTCTTTAATAAATACTTTTTCGATCGTCAAAATCGGGTCCTAAAGTTGCACTATGTTAAAAAAGTGTTATGTGCATTTTTTTTTAACATTTTTTTTATTTGTGCAGGGAAAAAAGCGCGGGCATTTTGGCGTGTAGTAGGGACAGGGTTAGGGCTTTCATGGTTTCGTAAGCTTTTTGGCCCAAAATATGAGGTTTGATTTGGCAACATAGCGCCCGCGCACCGCGCTCCCAAACCTTCAGTTTTCCCCCAAAGCCTCGGTGGTGGGAGCACGCCGCCGGTTTTCCCCTCGCTATGCGTAAACTTCCCACAGTGGAAATTTGGTGCGGGTGTTTCAGAGTTTCTGCCAGCACCTCTCCCCTTGTTAGAGTAGTTTCACAGCCCCCAAGGCAAAACCCTAAAGGTTTGGGTGCGTAGGCCCATTACATGGGGGGGCCCCTTAGGGGGTACGGGAAAAGGTCGTGGAGAGGGGCCGCAGGATTTTAAATGGTCGGGGCATAGACCACTGTTATCCCGGACTGTGAGAAATATCGGCCTGCGAAAAGGGGCTGAATGCGGAGGGCCACTCGGTTTCATATATAAAAATAATATAAATATATAAATAATATATATATATATTATATATATATTATATACGGATCATATAGACTGTTTATCAGTATAATGAATACTGTAAGTTTGTTCATAATATCAAAAAAAAAAAAACAGTAAAACACGCTAAAAAAAGGCTTTACGGGGACTGAAGAAATAGCATGAACTTAATATTATTTCAACTTTCGCCTTTAAAAAAAACTTGCGAGTAAAACTTTTATCATGAAGAGACAATAGAAGGCATTTTTATTAGTTTTCCCATTGCTATATTTCTTTATCTGATACAGAATTAAACCATGCATAAATTAGCGTTAACTAAAAAATAAAAACATAAATGGGGGAATTTCCCGATTCCCGATCGGGGAAAGTAGTGCGATGATTTTGACGGCGGCTGATGGAGTTGGGGGGGGAGTTGGTGGTGGGTCATTTTTCCTGGGGAGAGGCACTGAAAAATTAAAGAATAACAGTTTAAAAAAATCAAAAGATTATAAATTTTTAAAACAGTGCAAATAATTTTTTAAAGCTTAAATGACGTTTTGAAAAAAGAATGAGCAAAACCCAAAAGAGGGATTTTTATCAAAATAAAATGTTTTCCCGGGCAATAAACTTTCATACAGCCTGGGTCAGCCCTGAAAGGAGAAGAAAAAAAAAAAGAAGTGGTATTTAAAACTATACATGACAAGTTTCAATACAGAAAATGCAGTTGATTATGATATCTTTTGAGCCTATCATTTAAGTTTCAAAGAAGTAACAATGGCCCCCACGAGAGTTGAAGGGGGTTTTTGAGCGACGAAAAAGCGAGGTAGCGACGAACGGAAAAAACCTTGTATCTTTACCGAGAGTCGAAGGAGGTTTGGTTTAGATTTCACGCCTGCGGGAAGTATTGGTAAAAATGGCTTAAAAGCGGAGCCCGCAGTACGACTAAAATAGGTATAATGCCCAAATTTTCCCTTATACTCATCCAAACATCAACGAAAAAGTTGCGATCGGCATGAAAGGGTAATATATATTTTAATGAAGTTTAAATTAAAAACCCAGAGGCGTGTATACGTAAGTTTTCTTACCCCTCATGTGAACAATCGGTACGAGAAATGTGCGGCGGGTTCTGGGAGCGGGCCTTTAGGCGGCGGGGGGCGGGTAAAGCAATAGCCGCCCCGTTTCCCGAACCTCCCTTTATTATTTTCACTAAACCTTATTTCCGCATATGTAAACAAAAATCTTTTAAATTTTAAAATACATATTGGCAAGAAAATTTTTAACATATCTCTTAATCCCCCCAGATTTTGGAATGTAAAAAAAATTCATCGAAAGGGTTTAGAGAAGAAAGGGGATACCCCTGTCTCCAAACCTTGACCCCCAACCGCGTCCTGCTCTTTGTTTCCAAAAAATTTAAGGGGTTTTTTTTCCGCTTATGGTAAGCGAAGGGCTGCCCTTGTCGTTCACGTACCGTCATGACTCTGGAGGGCCAATGACTCCAAGGGCCTCCACCCGGGTTCCTACTTTCCCACTAAAAGGGTTTCTCACCTTGCCCCTCTTTTTTTTAATTTTTACCCAACCACGTCTCTCAATTAATAAGGTTACATCCTGTAACATTAACATCTTTACCCTTCCGATGAGTAATAATCTTATCTTTTTCCATTATCTCTCGATATCAGACAAAGCAACCAGGGAAAACAAAGATAATACATGACTTTTTATAATACAAAATAATTACCTGCAAGACAGGACTCCACAGCAGTGGAGTGACGATGGGGAGGCCATGAGTCACCATGAGGTTTGTATTGCCACTGGCCGCATCCCCCGTCCCCTTTTGTTTTGGGGTTGTCTTTTATGCCTTGTACCTGAGAAAAGTAAAGTTTGACATTTTAATTACTACTTAATTTAGGAAAAGGGAGAACTTGTGAGGGAAATATGAATTTTTTTTACTTTTCTTGCTTTAGACTTAGACTACTGCCTGACACCCGTACCCTGATACCACCCACATCCCTGGAATACAAAAAAAACAAATAGTTGTAGGATAAAATTTTGCAACCCCGTTGTTAAGACTGATTTGTCATGCAATAACACACCCTTTTCTCAAACCCCCGCATCTTGGGGGTCAACGTCCCCATTGACCGTGTAAACCGCATTTTTAATTTTTTCGACTCTCGCCAGACCCCATATTTTTTTTGTTTCTTTTTTTGAGGCCCCTCTGCTGTTTTGAAAATTTTCCACTAGCAGCGCACTGCCTAAAAATCCACACATGTTGTTCTGTAAGTAAAATGAAATATGAAAGCATGAGCAATTATATGAGCAGCCTTTTTTCCTCAAAAATTGACAAAACATGTAACATGTAAATGTTTCCTAATGTACGTAAAATGGGAGAAAAAAAAAAACTCATGGTTATACTTTTTCCCAGATCACCTTCCTACAACAACCACAATTAATGCCACAAACAACAAAAATGTAAATTGAGAGAGAAACATTAAGCTCTAGTTTTTAAGGAAGACCGGGTATCACATTGAATTTACGGATTGAATCCACGCCGGATTGTCTTTAAGAACAGCTGGGTGGGAAGGGGGCGGTTTCAGGGGAGCGTGCCACATGCCCATATAGCCTTTAAGTCGGCGCTGACGGCTATGCAGGTAATAGGCCTCGATTTAAATCTCACGGGCAATCGTGAATTGACACGAAGCATCACAGCAACCCCATGATTTGCGAAAAACACTTATTTCAAAAAACCGATTCGCCTCTTCAAGTACATTTAGGGTATAGCAAGAATGCTCAAGATCCCGGCAGGTGGAGATTTCCCCCAAATCGTATATCCACCGGTGGGATCTTTAAAAAAAATGCCCGACCGGGGATATTTTACAGTCGTACCAACACAGCGGTGCTGCAGAAGCAGGCTACCAACACAAGCGAGTCCAAGGCGGATAGTATTTTTATTTTTTACACCTACAAATTTTTTTACTAGCCCCAATTTTTCCTTTTTGCCATTAAAAAAAAGTTTGAATAAGTTTATTCATTTTTCCATAAACGAGAGCTAAAATAAATAAAAAAAAATTTAAAGGGTTAAAAAAAAAGAAAAAAGTTTCCTCAGAAAGTGAGCCAACAGTGGGCGAAAATTTCACTTTAATTTCCTTTTTATCATCGGCGGGCAGTTTTATAAACCCACCCCGTGGTTGGCGGCGTTTCTACCGGGAATATTCGGTAATAAGGACAAGACTTCGCAGTCGTTTTTAGAGACACGAAAAAAATTTCCGGCCTAAAATAGCCCTTTTTTTTTTGGAAATTTTTTATATTCCGGAAACCCAATTAAAAAAATATGTAAATTTTTATCACCTAATTTATGGTTTGGGGTTTCCCTTTTAAAAACATGTACCTCGTATCTCTAGTAGGTTATAATGAAAAATAACCTAAAACCCTTTAACCACTAAGATACCGAAACCCAAACCCTTTAATAATGCTAAAACGGGAGGGAAAAATTTTTAAATATTTTATATTTTTAAGGGTTTCCCGGAAAATAAATCTCCCTTAGAAAAAGCACCCATTTTTGGCCAGTAAAAAGAGCGGTTGTCTCTGAAAATGACCGCGAAGTTCTGTCCATTAAACCCCAAAAGGGGATTTTCCCATTTTGGCAATTTATGGTTCACCCCAACCCCAAAGATTTTCTGATGCGCCTTATGTTTTTTTGGTGTGTTTTTTTGTGTTTTGAATGAATCTGTAACCCCTTTTTTTTTTTTTTTTGAATGAATCTGCAACCGTTTCGTCGCAATTTATTTAAAAAAAAAAATTTTTTTGCAAAAATGACTTAAAAAAAATGACCAAAACCCAAAAACCCAACCTTATAACCTAACTTAACCGTACCTAACCCAACCTTTTCCATACCTAACTTAACTCATACCTAAAATAACCTTTTCCTAACTATAAAAAAAAAAAAAAATAAAAAAAAAATACATAAAAAAAAAAATATGCACAGAAACGGGCAGCAGATTATTCAAAACAAAAAAATACACACCAGAAAAACATAAGGCGCATCAGAAAATCGTTGGGGGTGAAAATATAAATTTTCCCTAGTTTTTCCCCCCAAACATGTTATGAAAAAAGACTCTTGTTGGTGGCCCATAGTGTCAGACATTCGCCCGCAGTGCGGGACCTTGCTTCTACAAAAGCAGTGGGGCCGTGCGGAACCAGGCTGTACAAGGAAAAAATATCTTTGCAAAGAAAAAATGTCCAACTCTGGGATACGTGTTTTTTATTTTATATACGCGTAGTAATTTACGATTACTCCTTATCTTACAAAGCAGCATTACTTACGCTTTCCCGTGTGCAGTTCCACGTCTGCTAACAGTAAATCCTAAATTTCTGCAGTTTGAAACCCCCTAAAACACCCGACGCTCCATTTGCCGTTTTTTTACAAACATTGTTCCCCCCTGTTGTTTTCGTTGTTGGGGAAAACCAGCCCTGAGTCGGTGGCGGGAGAGCACACAAAATTTTTTGTCGGGTACAATAGATACATAGTACAGAAGGGCTAGGAAAGCACCCCTGGGCTTCCCACTTTCACTTTCAAAGTTCCCTTGGACCTGAAGCACAGTGACGGGGGTTTAGTCCCAGGCTCCCTGTTAAAGCTAGCTAAAATGATTAGCTAACAAACACACCGTGATTTCCTGTGAACGCGGGGCTCCCCACAGGGTTGTAGTGGTGCCCCGGGGTTCTTTTGTTTACCGCTTTTCTCAACGTGGTTTCAGATTTGTTTCGCTCTTAGCGTCCCTGGTGAGGGACAAAATCGAACCCTGCTGGTACTGGCGAGGACCAGTGAACAAAGGGGGGCCCCCCAGAGGGTAGTTAAAGGAAAAACCCCAAGGGTGGGAAACCTGCTGTTAGGGACAGGCAGACCTCACGGGGAGTCCACATGTGTCCGCAACGTCATTAGTGGGCGGGGACACGCTGGGTGGGAGTGAGGGAATATTTTGTTAGTTTGATGTAATTTTTTTTTATATTTTTATTTTAATTTGTGCCTCTAGCGCCGTAAAAAGGACTCAAGCCCGGGTGGAGACCCGGAGGTTTAACCCTTTAGGTGGAGGTTGGCCCTTTGCCCGTGGGTTTAGGCAGGGTTTTTATAGTAGCCTGTGATTAGAGGCTATGCCTCGTAAATTTCCCCTAATGTGTGCATGAGATGCTACAAACTCGAAGATCACAATGAAAAAGGGAAATAAAAATAAGAGTATAAGGTCTGCCGGGAAAAGCTTTGAAAGCCTAGTAGTATTAATAATCGTATATTGCATGTGATAACGGTTTACAATGATCGCCAATATGATAACGGTTCAGGGGTACATAGGGACGGGCCCCAGACAGGAAAAGGCCGCATATATAAACAAGTAAATTTGCACGTCCCCATTTCGGCTTCCCCTTTTCGTCCGGCCCCTCCCGTCGGACGTGCAAATTTTAATTTTAAGAATATTTAAAAGAAGGTGACAGCCTTGATGTTTTATTTTGGGTCGAGTTTTTTTTTAATACTGTTTTTAATTTAACAAAATATCAATTAATTTTATACAATTTATTTAGGTCTTTTATTTAAACCCAATGTATTTACCTGTATACTTGCAGGTGACTTTCTTGCTAATCTCTTGCAACGGTAGCCTTGGATGGAAGCTATAGTTGGCATAGTTTATTTGCTCCCTAATCGACTCGATAGCGAGCGATTATGTTCGACTACACTCGTTTCTGCAATGCCGTTCGCTATAAAATGCGGGGATCCCACAGAACCAAAAATCTATATTTCCTGTCCCCGACTGATAGTTTCAAACCCCTGCAAATTATACTAACATTGTTCGATTCGCTCTACAATTAAGTATGGGCATGAGTGCATCGCTTTGGGGCCGTGGTAGCGCACCCAGCAGGGGACCAGTGCGATGGATGTGACAGGTGGCAACACCGCCCCGGCGGCACTGGGCCCACAGGCCCCATTAACTGTCGAACCAAAAATGGTTTGAGTTTTATTGTGGTGGGTGGAAAGCATTTTTGCTGCTGATTAAAAAAAAGGGATTTCTTTTTTTCTCCACGTAAAGTTTTTTAAATATCGGCATTTTAAATTTTTAAAGCTATTATAATTTTTACGAAAATAATTAAAAATAATTTAAACGAAAAAAAATCCCCTACGTTAATATATATTTACTCGTAATTAAAATTTTGTGATGCCTGCGGCTTTT
>JACEEZ010011151.1:0-40000 GCA_016584305.1 Chionoecetes opilio
CCCCACACACTCCCTCCCTTGCTCAGGGGACAGTAACCGCCCGAATTGTCAATGAAAATCCTGGGACATGAGGATTCAGCGGCTACACAGACTGGCATGTAGAGCGCTATCCCTGACCATCGGTGGTGTGGTGTGTGTTTGTGCGTGTGTGTGTGAGGAATGACTAAAATTTATATGAGTAATGCATAAAAACTAAACTTTCTCAAATTTCTTCCAAAAGGAATAAGGAAGTGTAGCGTTATGCGATATGAACAAGAAAGTGAAAGAAGGAAAAGAAAACTCATAACAGAGAACGCTTTCGAAAATATGACGATGATGCAAACATAAAACACCTGTAAAAAGTACTGATGGAACAAAAACAAATGAAAAATGGGGGAAAAATAAACAAAATTAAACAAAACATCTATCAAATATTATCAAAGAGAGTCAAACAAATATAACCAGGCGATAAAAAAAATTGCAAAATTGATGCAAAAGACATTCCAAACATTGTAATAAATACACGAAGATCTTCTAAACGCAAGGAGCTCGACAAGTGTGTGAAAAGTGGCGTGTGGGAATAAGACGAGGTAGAAAACACACACACACACAACCACACACACACACACACATACACACACACACACACACACACACACACACACACACTCACCAAGGAGGAAGAAAAAAAGGAAGGAATGTGTGTGAATGAAATATAACACAATATGTTAGAAGCAGCTCTTTCACACACACTCATACACACACACACACACACACACACACAACACACACACACACACACACACACACACACACACGTATGTGTGTGTGTGTGTGTGTGTGTGTGTGTGTGTGTGTATGTGAGTGTGTGTGTGTGTGTGTTTTGTGCGCGCGCGTGTGTGTGAACGAGCTGCTTCTAAAAATATTGTTATATTTCGTTTCATCAGTATTTCCAGTTTTATCCAATAACAATGGAGTTTTTTCATTATTACCATTATAGTTATTGGTATCATATAATCACCATTACTTATCATAATTACCACTATTATCTTTATTACATTGTTGTCTAATTTCCTGTCTTAATGGTTACTTGTCTTAGTAGTTTACGTTACGAGTGAGTGAATGAATGAGCGAATGAGTAAGTGAACTATTGAGAGTGATTGAGTGATAGTGCATTTCATCCAATATAATGAGATGGATGAATCAGCCACAGTAATAGAACACCTCTGATAGCGCTATTATCACCACCACCGCCACCAGAAAGGCCATCATTACCACCCCCACCACAACATTACTATCACCCACAACCACCACTTCCTCCTCCACCTCCAGGTGTTTCATCACCAGAATGCAGGTCTGATGGAACGCTGGTAATTGCTGTCGTTGATGTGCTACATAACAGGCGTGAGGGAGAGAGAGAGAGAGAGAGGAGGAGAGAGAGAGAAGAGGAGGGAGAGAGAGAGAGAGAAGAGAGAGAGAGAGCGAGAGAGAGAGAGGGAGGGAGAGGAGAGAGAGAGATGAGAGAGAGGAGAGAGGAGAGAGACGAGAGAGAGAGAGAGAGAGAGAGAGAGGAGAGAGAGAGAGGAGAGAGAGAGAGAGAGAGAGAGGGGAGAGAGAAGAGTACACCTTAAATTACCTAATCATTATTAGTTATGAATTATAATTAAAACGTGTCATAGAGCTAGCTATCGTGTTAGCAGCTGAGTGGTCAACATACTATGTTATCCTATTAAGAGCATTGGGTGCCTATCTCGACTAATTCGTAAATATATCAAGGCTTAAACCAGGGCCATTTAACTTGTCACAAATATTACTTTTAAATATAAGAACCTTATTCAAACACACTTGTTGAACACCTTTATCCATATTTTATATACTTATCAGATTACCATTCGTATCTACTATTTTCTTCTTCTAGGGATTGCAGTTAAGTTGTCACTAAATGACATGTCACATTAAAATGTCACTCGATAAGTTTCTGACCACCTTAATAATTGTTCATCCTTCTATGACTGATCCAGCTTTACTTGTCCAATTTACAATACAGCGCAAATATTACATATTTATTTAGGAATTGTGTCCTAACTAACGCTGAGTAACGTCTCAGAAATATATCTGCACTTGTGTTACCTACGATCTTATTAATATAACCAAATAATGTGTTTGTTCTATTCCAAACACTATTCTCTGAGCCGGAGATCAGGACAGACTAGCACATCCAAGCATTATACTGCAATACATGTGTATATGCCCTCACTGCTCAGCGTATGGTTTACAAGTCGTTGTCTCTAGTTAAGTGAAGGGTACTGCACTTGCTGATGAGTCATGCATTATGTTCAGTCCTCTTATAATATTCTTGCATCTTGGTCTGACCTGATTAATAGTCATGCATTGGTGTCGTCTGCAAATTCCTAATTTTGTACTTAACCTAGAATCCATGTCATTAATGTAAATACTAATAAGTAATGGTCCTAATAAAGAGCCCTGGGGATCCCCATTAATCACACTGCCCCAGCAAAAATTTCTTACCATTTATTTGCATTATTTTTCCCATGCAACTAAGCCACACCCAAATGCAATTATAAACCGAACCATCTATTCCATGATCAGCAATCATATATGATAATCATTGATGGGTTTGCCTCATTAGATGGTTTACTGAAATGAAAATATATCGTAATTTTCGCGAACAAACGCCATATTACCCCCCCCCCCAACCTCCACATTAATAAAAGGCAAAAAATGTGTTGAAACATAATTCATCCTTTATGAAGCAATGCTCAGAGTCGTTAATTAATTTATCTTTTCTAAATGGTCGCAAATACTTTATCTACATTAGACTACAGGGGCGAGATCTATGTTACCGTCAAGTCCCTGTCAGCCATAAATTGGACAAAATGGCGCATTTTAGACTTAACTCGTCAAAAACAGTCATAAACTATTATGGTCATCCATAAAGTGGTTGATGGTGATGCTAGGTTCAGGTACACCCTGCGCCGCTTATGACCGACGCTCTGACTCCGACTCCGGGATAACTACAAAATAAGGCATTTCTGGTAATTTTGGATTTTTACCATTATTCATGACACATCAAAATACATTAGAAGAGAACACTTTTAACCTCGTACTCAATTACTGCTTGAAAGACCAATATACCAAGTTAGGTTAGCTTGGAAAGTTACGCTTTGTTTACACAGAAGCTCTTCAACGGCAATACATTGCAGTGTCATTTCCCAAAATATATTTATATTTAATGGGTTGTACATACATCCCACAAAGTTATATTATAAGAAGCAAACATTTTTAAAGTAGAAAAATATTATCAAATTTTATAAGTAAAAAATTTACCAAAACTGTATTTAACACAATGTATTATAAGTTTGATTATTGCAAGCGCTATATTTTAGTGTCTGACTATGGACTCATTTGCTCGATTAGTGAGTTATTGACCGAAGACTTCTGAGCTCATCGTTAATCGCTATATTCTATGTCCGATATCTGACTTAGCTATGGCCATTGGCCAACCATACAAAACTTATGATGGATATGGCACATAACATATTACCGATTAAAAATAAATTAGATTGATTAATTAGACGGTTATTTACTTACCATTACTATATATATATAATATATATATATATATAATATATATATATATGTATATATATATATATATATATATATATATATATATTGTATCTTATATATAATATATATATAATAGATCTATATATATATATATATATATATAGATATTATTAAGAGAGAGAGGAGAGAGAGAGAGAGAGAGAGAGAGAGGTGAGAGAGAGAGAGAAGGGAGAGGATAGAGAGAGAGAGAGAGAGGTTCTCAGTTGTTCATAATAATTAGATCATTTTAAAATATCTTTGCCCATTGTCTCTTTAGTGCATTAGTTTGTTTTTCTCCTCCCTTGATCACGCTCTGGACTTTTATTAGAGCCAAGAGTGTGTCGTTACTGTTGTGTGTGGTGTGTGTGTGTGTGTGTGTGTGTGTGTGTGTAAGTAAGTAAGTAAGTAAGTAAGTAAAAGTTTTATTGCTAATCATAAGACAATGTTGTAAATATACAAATTTCATACACATTAGCCCGGTCCCGTCTAGCCGAAGCTCCATGACGGATATGTATGTTACTGTATTGTTAGCGGCGTGGAAAACTTAGACAGCTAAATTATTATTTGTCTAAATAAGTTCATACATAGAAAATGTATCCAACTGAGGATAACTACATTCGATCATGACACGGGTAATAATGGAATTACAATAGTAGCAGAATACAAATATAATTTTTGTAATAATAATAATAATAATAATAAATAATAATAATAAAATGGTTATGATATAATAATAAAAATAAAAAAACAATAAGAAAAAAAGAAAATATAAATAATATAAAATGATAACTAATAAATATTTGTTCTTATAGTAAAATAAATAATTTCATATTTTGTTAATAAAGTAAATCTTTTTAATTTCTTTCTTATATCTAACTAAATTGGTAGTTGTAAGGAGAATTTCTTATAAGAGGCATATCTTAAAACAGTTTGGGACCAAACTGATAACAATGGTTTTTTAAATAATGTTCTAAATTTGGACAATAAGGTTAATATTATTACTTCTTGTCTGGGTAACATTTTCAACTAATTAAATATTGTTTTGTCCTTGACTTTTGAATATTAATAATAATGTAAAATAATGTGAATAACAGGGAATTTTAAATATTTGTTTCAGAGAATCTTTTGCTGTTGAATCAAACTTTTTAAAGAAGAATATACACCGAATTTTTTTATTCTGTGCTATTGATACTTTACTTAAAAAAGAGGGCCCATGTGCATCCCATATAGGAACACAATATATGAGGTGTGAGTAGCAAAGAGTATAATAAATCTGATCATTGGCTCTGTATTAGGTTATGGCGACTCTGTATAGGATCCAGTATCTTAGAAACAGTTTCAAACATGTTTGATCAAATGTGATATTTGTGGTACTTCGCATTTACGTTTTCATCAATCGTGACACCAAGAAATTTTTTACATGATTGACTTGCTCTATAATTTTCGCCATCTTATAATATTGGGGGACGGAGTTATTCACAAGACCTATTTTGAAATAGAATATATTTGTTTTTGAAATGTAAGTTTTATTTATTTTGATTGATCCATGAGTTACGTTGTTTTAGCTCTTGCATTACATTTGTGTATAGTGAATCTAGATTTTTTGTCCTTGATAATAGTGTTGTGTCATCAACACATATCAGAAAGAAAATTTTGTGCTAGCGTTACTGTTCATTAATATATTAAGAAAAGATCAACCTAAAACAGAGCCTTGTGGTACCCTTTATATATGATTTCAA
Source organism: Chionoecetes opilio (assembly GCA_016584305.1). Classification (NCBI taxonomy): domain Eukaryota; kingdom Metazoa; phylum Arthropoda; class Malacostraca; order Decapoda; family Majidae; genus Chionoecetes; species Chionoecetes opilio. The sequence continues at coordinate 5,349 of JACEEZ010011151.1, forward strand.
GAGTAGTCAATCTGATTACAATATACACTCTGTTTTCTGTCACTGAGATAAATCTGAAATAATTTCATGGTACACCTCTTATTCCTAAGTAAGGATAAGGAATTTTGTGAAGTAAAATTTTGTGATCTAAGTGCTTTTGATAAATCCATGAATAACCAATAACTATAGTTTTTTCTTCCAACATGTGTCCACATTGTTGACAAACTAGTATTGCAGACGCGTAGATGCTGTGCTCTGAAGCCATGCTTGGTGTTCGTCAAAAGATTGCTTTATTCAAGGTAATTGATTATGTAGAAGGAAATTCATTTTTTGCAAAAATCTTATAAATGACAGGGAATGATGGAAAATGGGGCGATATTAATTTAAGTTACTTCTGTCACTGACTTGAAAAAAGGAATTACTTTGGCCTTTTTTATTGGTCCCTGGGGAAAGATACTAGTTTTTAAATGAAAGGTTTATTAAATAGGTCGAAGGAGTAGATATTAACGATGAGGCGTGCTTTAGTATTTTGGGAGATCTGTCATCATACCCAGGGCGTATCTGTTCAGCGTGGTTGAAGACTTTTTCAACGTGAGTTTTATTGTAGGAGCCAATACATTGAAAAACGTGTTGAATTTTTTAGATATTTTTTAAAGTCAAATTCGTATTCATTAATCGTGGAACTATTTTATTAGGAAATGTTCATAAAATTTCATGGATGTATCAGAGCCAAGGTGGGTTTTTAATTAATATGTACATTATTGTAACTGTCTGTTCTGCCCATCAAGAATATTGTTTTCCACTGTCTTTTGGGGTTTCCTTGGTTTTCCTGAAATTGATTTTTGTAATACAAGGTTTTTTGCTGTTCGTAAATTGATTAAACATTTAATTTCTATACTGTCTGTAAGTATCTCTATAGTAATGGACTTTCTAACTAGTCTTTCTAATCTGTGTTTGTCTTATGCTGGTTTTTAGAGCTGGAGTGATAAATGGCTAATTTTCACTCTTTTTATTCAAACGAACCTTTTTAATGGGAAAATGTTTTTTGAAATAAATTTTAAAATTCATTGTAGAATAAATCATAAGCCTCGTAGAAACCTGTTGAGTTAAATACAAAATTCCATCAAAAGAGCAAGATGACTGGTGAAATGTTCCATTGACACTTAGTAATTAATCTTTATAAATAAGCCGAGGTTCTTGTTTGTCTGTTCAAGTTTAAATGAGACAATGTATGAAAATTATCAGAAATGTCTGTTTGATTATATAGTTACCAATATTTTTCACCCCAACTTCCAGCTCTGATGACCATATGTTTTTTTTTTTTTTTTTTTTTGTTTTTACATGTTGTGCCTAGAGCGCCTGTAGGCAGTGGTGACCCAGGCTCGGATTGTAGGCTCTGGAGGTTCACTTGAGGGCTGTGATGGTTTGGTCCTCGCCCGTTGGTGGCGCAGCAGTTTCTTAATTAAGTGAACGCCTGTGAGGCTCATGCCGCCCCCTGTGTCCTCCGAGCACTCGCAGTCGAAGGTAGAGTTGATAGGCCAGGGCATGTTGGTGTTCTTGGCCCCTCGACGTGCAGAAATGTTTTGGGTTTCTTCGGGATCGCTCGGGTCACCGAGAACGGCCAGTCGGAGACTCTACCGCTCCGCTAACCGCTCCCTGTGGTCTATTTGGTCTAGTGAGTGTTTGTGTGACGTGCTGGTAACTCGGGTTTGTTTGGTGTATTAAAAGGAAAAAGCGAGAAAGAAAGCATTAGATTGTGAATTCAAAGACTTGTTTGTCATTCCTTTCATAAATTCAGATTAAGTCTCCAAAATATAATACTTGATATTTTTTATCATACACTGAAGAAAGATGTCAGTCATTACCTTATGAAAGATTGAAATTACCATTTGGAGGTCTATAAATGCACAAAAATAAATATTTCCTAGTTATAATTGAAGTCTCACACCTATGGATTCGTATGAGAGTCTGAAATGGTGCCATTGATTTTGCACAGATGATCTACACATTGGACACATAATAGCAACCCACCACCGTGAATGTTTCTGAGGTTCGTATACCGTAGTAACCAGGAAGTTCATGCGTGAGCAAGTGAGGATCTAGCCTAATTTCTGTAAAGCCAAGAACATTAATTTTGATATGAGTATTATTGCATAATTGTATCCTTGAAATACTGAAGATTCTTTGGAATGGATCGGTATATTTCCATATTAAATAATGTAAAGTGTTGTTACTGAGTGAAGACATGTCATCAGGAAAAATATAATCAGACTTCGAACATTAATTAACCTATGTTGTTGGTGAAAAAATTCATTTGCATCTAATCTTTGTATAGTTGTCATCATCTTAGCGAAAGTGTTATATTCTAAGTTGCTGAAAACTATTTACTTTGGCAAAGGTTACGGAGTGTGAAGAATAGCGTTAGTGAGTAAGTACATCACTTAATGTTCAAAAGTATACATTGCACAATGATTCCTTAATGTACGGTGTGTGTTGTGGGTGTGTGTATGTTTGGTGTGTGTGTGTGTGTGTGTGTGTGTGTGTGTGTGTGGTGTGTGTGTGTGTGTTGTGTTTGTTGTTGTGTGTGTGTTTGTGTGTATGTGTGTTGGAATCTATTGAAGGGATATCACTTCAATACACATATACCTTAAATACACTAATTCACACACACACCACTCACACACATGAATCACTCGCTCATAACACACACACCACACATCCACACACACACACACACCACACATACACACATCACACATCCACACACACACCACATAACACACACACCCACATACCACACCACACACACACACATACACGACACACACACAGCCCACACCGAGCTATTGTTACAACACAACATATAGACAAATACACAAGGAAACAAACATTTGTTTTGATACCCCACGATTGGATGTCGGGGAGGAATGGGAGATAATGGAGAATTAAGGGGGGGAGGAGGAGGCGGGAGGAGGAATAGGACAGGTGGGAACAAATTGCAGTTATGAAACCGAGTGAACCCACCACCTTCCCCTCACCTATAAACACAACACACCACGAGAGAGAGAGAGAGAGAGAGAGAGAGAAGAGAGAGAGAGGAGAGAGAGAGGAGGAGAGAGAAGAGAGAGAGAGAGAGATAGAGAGAGAGAGAGAGAGAGAGAGAGAGAGAGAGAGAGAGAGAGAGGAGAGAGAGAGAGAGAGAGAGAGAGAGAGAAAACCATCCACACCCACGCGCTCCTGATCCATATTGCAACACCACACACACACACATGAACACACACACACACACACACACACACACACACACACACAGCCTCAACACACACACACACACAGACACACACACACACACACAAACCCACACACACACACACACACACACACACACACACACACACACACACACACACACACACAGATCACACACCACACACACTCTCTCACACACCATATTCATCAACAAGCGTCTGTCCTGTCACTCGGTGGCCGTTCCCATGCGCGGCGCTAATTTACAAGTAGCAGCGGAAGTGGTAGCGGTCATGTCGCTGGGTATTGTGTTTGTAATGTTCGCTGTTTCAATGGTATTTTCCCTTCTCCCTTTTCTTATTTTCTCCTCCTTAGTCTGTTCTCATTTTTTTTTCCCCCCTCCTTTTCCTATCATACATCCAGTCCTCAGTTATTAACTTATTTTCCTCTTCCAGTATTTACGAGCTTATTCTTCACTACTCAATCAGCTACATTCTCTCCATCACCGCTCATATCTCTTTATATATTATTCCCACTTTGGGTATAGAATTGTTTTGAATTTACAAGAGAGACGGAGGACTGTATGCTTACCTCAATCCGCAGACGCGATTGATACTTCTGACTTTATGAGAAATTATTAAAATGAATGAGAAAAGAGTAAGTGGTGATTTAATTGCAGCATGTGCCCAGAGGAATATGCAAGGCGATATAGGGAAGATTGTTATGTCTAACTATCATAGTATATGACAAGTTGTGGAGAGTTCAAATTAGACTGATAAAGATTTTAGAAAAAATATTGAGATAGCAAAAAAAAAGATCACGAATTAAGTGTTATCGGTCATTAGTGCAACGTCAATAAGGAGCTTTATGAAGACTACACATTTAGGGAAAATACATTTTATTATATTCTTTTAAAAAGATATACTGCCTTTCAAAGGTGATCTCTCTCTCTCTCTTTCTCTCTCTCTCTCTCATCTCTCTCTCGTCTCTCGTCACTCCTCATCTCTCTCTCTCTCCTGCTCTCTCTCGTCTCTCTCTCTCTCTCTCTCCTCTCTCTCTTCTCTCATCTCTCTCTCTCTTCTCTCTTCTCCTCTCTCTCTCTCTCTCTCTCTCTCTCTCTCTCCTCTCCTCTCTCTCTCTCTCTCTCTCTCTCTCTCTCTCTCTCTCTCTCTCTCTCTCTCACCTCCTTCCTCGCACATTCCCTCCCTCTGTCCTTCTCTCCATAACTTCAGATATGATGGATTTCCTGCCGCTCACACCCGCCCCCCCCCCGGAGGAAAAATATGTCCGCTTTGAAGGCTACTAGGACTTGGGTGTATTAGGGGTGTATTGTGGCTGTGAGGGTGTGGGTGTGTGGCGGTGTGTCCTATTACAGATTATCCCGGGGGTATATTTTGACGTTGACGTGATGGATATGTGACTTAAACTACATAAGAATAAGAACATAAGAAAATAAGTAATCTACAAGAGGCCGTGAGACCTACACGAGGTAGTCCCTGTTACTTAGCACTACCTACATCCACCTCTCTTCCCCATCCATGAATTTATCTAGACTCGTTTTAAATATCCCTCCCTATTGACTCCGGACTGACCACCTGACGACTGAGTCCATTCCAATCATTCACCACCCTATTTGTGAACCAGTTTCTCCCTATTTCATATTTAAATTCACGCTTTTCCAGCTTGAATCCGTTAATTCTTGTTCTACCCCGCTTACTAGCCGTAAGAACATTTTCTACATCTCCTATATTGTATCCGCTTAACCACTTAAAAACTTTTATTAATTGTTGGTATGAAGATGGATTTCGGAAGGAGGAGGAAGCTGGAGATGCGGAGGAGGAGAGACGATACAGACAAGTATACCGACAGGAAATGCAAACGATCCAATCAGGACAAATTATAGGAGGAGTAATAAATGACATAAATTTGAATCGAACGAAGGTGAAAAATGGGAAGTGATTGTGTACATAAAGGGAAGGAAAATATTATAAAAAACCCGAAGAGGGATGGGAGAAGACATATTAATAATAAAGATGAAATTAAAACATGAAATGAATGGATGGGAATGCGAGGGAAAGAAAAAATGAGTTGAAAGACAGGAAGTAGAAGACGTAGAGGAGTGGGTGGGTGGGTGGTTGGGTGGGTGGTTGGGTGGGTATGGGCCATGGTAGTGTATTAGTGCCTCTGATGGGGGTGGTAAAACTAGTATTGGGGAGGTGGGAGGGGGCACAAGTAAGCACTGAATCCCCTCGGGGCTGATGTGGGGCATATAAAAGCAACCGGTGACCCTCTGTTGACTCAGTCTATCTCACGCCTCCACCACCACCACCACCACAATGAAGGTACAGAACATCATCATTAACATTACCATCAACATAGTGAACGTCACACCCACACATCAACACAACCATGATCAACGCCACTCACATCATAAGCCTATCACACCACATCCCATCACCACCACCATAGTGTCAGCACCGTAACAGTGTCATGCATGTGCGGCGATACAAGTGCAGGATAAGAACCTCGTCAAAAGTGTATAACCTGCTTTGTTTCTTTACCAGGTCTGTGTCGTGACCTTCCTCGTGGGACTCGTGACCTCAGCGGCTGCCCTGCCTAACGCTGACTCTGCAGCTGGCGCAGACGCTATCCCTGGGGCAGTCCCAGACGCCGACCCTGCCGCACTGCCTGACGCTGCTGCTCAGGCTTCAGCTGCTTCCATTTCGCTCTCCGACCCCGAAAGTCGCCTGGAACCTAAATCACTTCAAGGTGACGCAACTTTTGCCTCCACTTCGTCGCCATTTTTTGGTTATAAGCCCGTAGCCATAACCACCAGCACCACCACCACCACCGAGTCGAGCGATCTTGCAGTTTCCTCTTTCGCCCGTGCCCACCGGCAGCCCAGCCCGGCCCCGATCCGGCTCAGACCCTCACGGATACTACGCACGCAGTTGGGCAGAGCGAGGAATAGGGCCGCTGCCAGGGTGGATCTCATCAAGAGAATCCCAGTGACTTTTGGAAAGAGGATGACACTACGGGACTCCATCAAAAGTGAAGTGGAGACCGCTACCCAGCCTGAGCAGGATCCAGATAAGCCTGTGCTCCCCTCAAGCCAGCAAGCCTTGTTCAAACCCAGACCTCTCGCCCGCACACAATCCCCCACGTCTAAGCGAAGCAGATTGCGTGTGGTGAAGCTGAGGCCTCTGTTCTCAAAGACGCAGGGCATCCGAGGACCTCAAACTGATGCCTTACAATCCTCTTTCGTGAGCCAACCGTCCGTCCGGAGCCACAGGTTCGCACCCTCTCAGTCGGTTCTCACACCCTCCCGACGCCTCACCCAGCATACGAGTCGCACCTTCCCATCCCCTGCTCTACACTTCCCCCACGAGCCACATCGCTTCTCAGACCAGACTTCCATCAACGGATTCCCAGTGTCCTTCGCGCCTAACCCAAGACGCCGGGGCAGGATATTAAGCCACAACTCCAGCCAAAGATTTGCAGTGCCTTCTACTTCACATATACCTCAAGAATCCAGACATTCACCTCGGGACAACAGTGTCTTTGTGTCTGAACCACAAGAACAGTTTCAGCCACTTTTTGTAGCTCAGCCGGTTCACACAAGCCGAGGTGTTCCAACACGACCGACACCACAACCACTCCGCCGCCACATCCAGGCCGTTACGCCAAGCCCCCAAGACAAGGGTGTGCAGCTGCTTGGCGCCTACATCCTGCCCGACGCCCACTACAAGCCAAGGCCCAGAAAGGTATGGAATGTTTGTATCGATCTGTCACACACATACACACACACACACACACACACACACACATACACGGAGTACACGTAGTGTAGTGGTTAGCACGCTCGGTTCACAACTGAGAGATCCCGGGTTCGATCCCCGGCTGGGGCGGAGAAAGATAAACGGTTTCCTTCAAACCCGAACCCCTGTCCACCCAGCAGTGAATGGGTTCCCGGTATGACGGTATAGAAGATCCGCCGTGACGGTTAATCCAGCGCATGCGCATAATTTGGTGTTTTAAAATCTAACATAACCTTACCTTACCTAACCTACCTAACCTAACCTAACATAATTTACTAAGCATAAAATAGCCTAAAATCCCGCCCTAGAGTGTGATATTTGGTCCGAGTAACAGCCCGCGTCGTCGGTTTGTTTACATCCACCTTCCATAAGTATGTGTTTTCTTCATCGTCTTAACCCACCAAAAACAAGCTTTAACACATTTATCAGGGTTTTCTTTACTTGTACTTCTTGCGTCCATAAGAGCTTCCCTCTGTTAACTACAAGCTTTGAAATGCCTTTTATTACTTCTGCACTTTTTCTATCTTATGATTTTTTTCATAGATTTGTTTGACTTTCTCTGTGGCAAGTCTTGCAATTTGTCATGTTATGTATGTTTCTTTTTCAACTTATTATTTGCCATTTATTCAAAATGTCTTTCTTACGTGTGCATCTGCGCCTTGCTCTCATGGAGGCATTCGTGGTAATGAGTTAGCTAATATATTTTTATATTTTTTTGTTCATTGACATATTGCATCTTTCTCGATCCTTGTGAGTAAAATTTGAACAATTTCCACTTTACACTTATTAACACACACACACCACACACACACACACACACCACACACACACACACACACACACACACACACACACACTCATCGCTTACCTCCTTCTCTCTCTCTCTCCCTCAGATAATACATGAGCCAGCCGTCTACCCACAGGTACCCGCCATAACACAAGCCTTTCCAGCTGTTCATACTCCCTCCCACCACCAACCCACCCCAGCCACTATCACCACGTCTCACACCGCCTCCACCCCTGACCTGTCCCGCGCCCAAGACCGCTACGACGTGGACTGGGCGGTGCGGGATGACTACTACGGCACGCACTTCAACCAGTATGAGACGCGGCGAGAGGGCGTCACTCGGGGTTCCTACTCAGTTTTACTTCCCGACGGCCGCCTTCAGACTGTCAATTATTACGTGGACGGGAAATCGGGCTACGTTGCTGAGGTGTCCTACTCCCGACCCGGTGATAAGGCATATGGACAAGGTCAGGATGTCCACTCCAACTATGCGCAAGGTTAAGGTCGGTGTTTATAAGATGAAGGAAATAGGTTTCATACGTATTTAATGGTGTGGGTATTTTCTGAAGCTATACTGGCGGTGCGTGTGTATACTATATATGCATGTATTTAGTAATTATGTAGCTTGGTTCATGTTGGTGGCAGTAAACGATTCAATACGGAGCAAAGGGAGCTATGTTCTATGTGTTTCTTCTTAAAGGGCAACAGCACGAGGGACGGTCAGGGAAAGGGTTGGGTTTTATATATACATGTTCTTTTCTTAATGGTCAGTGTTCGGTATAAAGTGATTATGTATTAAGATAAATGAGATGAGATATTTTTGTTACATATATTTTCTTAAACTATTACTCTTGTAAAACAGGATCCACGTGGCATAGATTTTTGTTTTATTTATTCCTTCATTTTTTTTACTATTTGTTTCCGAAGCGAATCTATTCGCGTTAAATATATTCGTGTTAGATTTCTAGGATATTTTTTTTGTATCAAACACACACACACACACACACACACACACACACACACACACACACACACACACACACACACACACACACACACACACACACACACACACACACACACAGTCACATACACACATACACACTCACAAAGCAAGGGCAAAGGCGAAATTGCATTCTCAAATTATTTCACAATATAATGTAGCGATAAAGAGACAGTTCAGCAATATTAATGAGGTACTACAGTGGCTGAGGATAGTTACCTCCATCAGAACATCACAAAATAAAGAAGCTGATGTAGGTCGTGAGACCTACAAGTGGTAGTTCCTCTTACCTACCTACCTTAACTACCTACATCCACTTTTCATCCCCATCCATGAAATTGTCCAGCCTCCTTTTATTACTCGCTATTGACTCCGCACTAACTACCTGATGACTGAGTCAATTCCAATCATTTACCACCCTATTTGTGAACCAGTTTGTCGCTGATTCTTTTTAAAATTTACGTTTTACTAGTTTGAATCCATTACTTCTTATTTTACCCTGTTTACTAGCTGTAATAACTGTTCCCACATTGTCTTTACCGTATCCCTTTAACCACTATAAAACTTCTATCAGATCGCTCCTTCCCCTACGCCTCTCGAGTGAGTGTAAAATTTAATAGCTTCAATCTCCTATCATAAATAAAGTCACGCATCCCCTGAATCATTTTATTCATCCTTCTCTGGACTGATTTTTATAACTATGTCCATCCTGTAATACGGGGACCAAAACTATACCACATTGTCTAGGTGAGGTCTGACTAGAGCCTAGTAAAGCTTTAGAATATTATCAGCACTTCTACTTTTAACATAATTGGCAATGAATCATAAAACTCTATAAGCTCTATTTCTTGCCTCAATGCATTGTTTCCTAGGACGGAGGTCTGAGCTTACCGGCACACCCAATTTTTTCTCCCCTTCTGATCTTTTCAGTGATACATTGCGTATAATGTACCTATTACCCAGATTTTCTCTACCAACATTAATTACGCTACACTTGTCCACTTGTACACTTAAATTCCATCTGCCACCTGACTACCCACTCGTTTAACTTATCTAAGTCTCCCTGCTAACCGTTTACATCAAACTGTGATCTAATAAACCTTCCTATCTTAGTATCATCAGCAAACTTGCTGATATCACTGCAAATCACACTATCTCTATCCTGGTCAGGCCCCCAATTGGGGAGGTGGTGGCCGTATGGTTAGCGTCTTGGAGTGATGAGCTCAATGTTCCGCGTTTGAATCCTGCCGGGGGCAACTCTTTCGACCTTCCTTAATGCGGTCGACAAGAGCCTGGTAAGGGAGCAGAAGGTCCCGAGTCCCACCAAGGAGCAACTGTCAAATCCATCGTCGAGTGACTGAAGAAACCCACATGCAGCATACTTGTTATTTCGACTGCGATTGCGGCGGAGGAGACATCAGGTGGCAGCATGATCCTGACTGATGATCCAAACATCACAGAAAACGGGATCTTCACCTAAGACTACAGGTGTCACTATTAAAATCCAGCCTGCGCTACCAACGGGCGAGAGCGACCGACATCACGACTCTCCAGAATGTGCAGGGCCATCCATCTCAGCCCTCAAGAGAAAAATAGCCTACAGGCGCTATAGGGTCCAACGTAAAAAAAAAAATCTAAGTCTTTGATGTAAATCATATATAGAAATTTGGTCTCAAAACAACCCCTGGGGAAACCCCACTTTTTCCCCTCCCCCATTTTTATTTAACCCTCAATAAAAACCCTTTGCTGCCTATCACTTACCCAAAAGCCCTAATTCAACGAAGAACCTTCCCTTTATTCATGCCTAAACCTTTTTAAATCTCTCTGCCGTATCTTGTTAAATGCCTTACAAAAACCCCCAAGTATACAATACCCTAATCCTCACGTTTCTGCTGCTTAAAAACCTTCCTATAAAACTCAAAAAAAGGTAAGAAAATTATACCCTTTGTAACCCCCTTTTGTGAACCCCTTTCCCAAAAACTATACTTTTCAAAATCTCGCTAATGCCCTTTTTGGCAAACATTTATAATAATTTTACCTATACTAAAGTCAACAATGGTCGAAAAATTTGACATTACCCCCTCTTTAAATTTTCTTAAAAAGGGGAACTAAAAATTCCCCTTTTTCCTCCCTTTAAAACGGCCCTTCCGTTAATAAACCGTTTTTCCAAAAAATTTGCACAAACGATTAAACTAAAACCCTCTTTTTCATCCGGTCCGGGTTGACTTATACTTTTTCATTCTATCTATCCCTCTTTCCCCATATCCTTAGTTTTCACCTTTTTTTTTTATTTTTTTTCCCTCGTCGGCACCCACCTCAAACCACTTTTTCAAATAAAGGTACCTCTGCGTGTCCTCCTGAGAAAAACCCCACTTAGAAATAATTTTAAAAATTTTACACATATCATCCAGACTGATAGAGGCGGAGACGGGTTCTGGCTGAAAATTTTTTAAAAAATTGATGATTTTACGCTGATTACATCACCAAAGTGATGTATCACCAGGAAAATACAATGCCACTGACTAATTTTAAAAGAACCTACTAATTCTCTTGGGCTTTGTTTTATAGAGTTGAAAAACCCTTGGGGTTTGGGTTTGCCCGGCCCCAATTTTAATCTCATGTTATTCTTTGGGGGGGGGGACTTTTTTTTACTTTTTTACTGTCCTAGTCATAAATTTTACTAGCTGATCTTTTCTCACCCTTCCTGGGCCCCTTAAATATCTTTACATGTTCCCTTTTTTGTCCTGTTGTGTTTTGTATTCCCCGCAGTCAATCCTTTTGGGAAACGTTTTTTTTCCCGGATTTTATAGCCCTATAAGGGGGCATACTTTTTTTTCCTGCAATTAATTGATAAAAAAAAAGTATAACCACTTAAACCCTGATCTCACCCCGCTCCAACCTCTGCCCTGCCCTCAGACCTCCCTCACCACCCTCCGACCCCCGTTGTTCCTTTTCCCGGTGTCTTCTTAATCCGTATAAATTTGCCCTTCTGAATTTACTATATACTAAAAGGTTTCTATATGCAGTATTAACAGTTTAACCTTTTCCCATTTTTAAGGGAAAAACTAATTTCATAAAATCACTATAATGATCTAACGGATCTCTAACTTTAATTAAACCCTAACTAAATCTTCCCCGTTTGTAATAAAACATCTAGAATATTTCTATCCCCAAATTTGGGTTTTGATTCCTTGCTTTCTAAAGTTTTTCCCGAACTGTTTTAGCAAGTCATCCACGTAATTTTTCTCCTACAATTAAAACCCCGGCAAAGTTCCTAAGATTAAAATCTCCTACCAGACATAACCGATTATATCTACAAGCCTTGCTTATTAGTTGCGTCATGTTCGGAAGTTCCGTGACCGTGGAGAGCAAAGGCTCGTTTCTCAATGGTTTTGTCATCTTTGAAGGTAAAATAAAAAAATAGCCCATATGTCCCTCTGAATAGTGTGGGCTAACTCCGTGAGGGTGCCCTATTCAAAATCGCCGTCCTCGTTTTTTGGTAAAATGTAATTTTTTTTTTATATTTATGTCTGTTAGGGCATGTATTACATAATTTAGGGTTTTTTGGGGGTCGAGGAAATAGTTTGTGATGGTATTTTACATATTTGATGAGCTTTGGGGCAATTCGAATCCAATATGGCCGCCTTCAATGTATTTATTTATACTAATTTTGGTTGCAACATAATATGGATTGTATTACATAGTTATATGACTTTCTCCACATACATAGGCCAAAGATTGTAGTTATAATCCTATATTTTATGGTAAATGACATTAAAAAGTCATCATAGATACAAACATCAAACACATCATCCACACAATCAAATATTGCTGCCATTTTCATTTGACATATATCTAACCATGTTTATGTTAATGCTATTATATCAAAATCTTCTTCTTTAGCTCTGCTTTACCTCTCAGTAAATCTATCTTGTTTAAAATACTCCTACAATTTGTATAGTAAATCTTTAAGCTACTCTTCTTCATCTTGTCAATTTTCCCAATAGCTGTAACTAACCCCTTCCCTTCTCTCTTCTTACAACTCCCTTTAGTTCCCTGCCTTCTAAAAAAATATATAGTTTCACTGGTCTCCTTTCCTCTGACCCCAGTGTCCATTCCTCGGCTGCCTATCTTAAAAAAACCTGCAAGGCACCTACTTCCCGTTCATGGGATTCAGAAAAGATCTGAACCCTTCTCCGTCAAAGGTGCACCCCATTCCTGTGGTAGAGGCTGTCCTGTCCGAAAAAGTGGTCCCAGCTATCGACAAAGGCCCATCCATTGGTTTTGTAATAAAGTGTCAGCTTGCAATTCAGAGCAATCGTCCTGTAGTACCACACGTCATCAACAGGGCGCCTCGGAAGGACACCACACGCCACAGGAACCCCACCCCTGTCCCTAACCTAACCTAACCTAAAGCCTCCTTGAACCGCCGCAGCAGTTCTTCACTCCTTAAACGATCAATGTCGTTTCCTCCCGCACTAAGGCAAACGATGGGTTTGATCCCTTCGCCTGCCTTGCTTGCCTCAATCCTATCACTAACATTACCTATCACCACCCCTGGGAAACGCTTCCTACGCTTCTTATCTCTGTCACAAAAGCCCTATCCAGGAATCTAACCTGACTGTCCCCAACACCAAGATTTTCCCTTCGGGTAGGGATGTATCGTCTACCCTTTTGTCCTTTACCTCCTCCTGCAGTCCCCGGGAGAACCTGAAAGGAATTCGTGCACTCTATCTGGTCATGGATGTCCTTCCTCAGCTTCAAACGAGACCATCTTTGTTATACTACTTTCCACCCACCATCTTCAGGTGCCTTACTTGATAAGCCACCTTCAGGTACCTTACTAGGTTAACCGCCTTCAGGTGCCCCACTAGGTAAGCCACCTGAACTAAGAACTCAACTTTTAAGAGCTCGAATTTCTTTCTCTTGGTTCTTCGCTACACTCTGTGTTGAAAGCAGGTATCACCTTATCCACGTAATCCAGGGATAAGTGAAAGTCCTTAGGAAGCTTCGTAGATTCTTATTTCTTATTCTTCTAAGGGATACAGGAGTGGGCCACAGCATGTGAGGCTTCAGTATGACTTGATTCTTACGCTGCCTCTCTGCTACTCTACGGCAGCGAACTATATTCGCTGCCAGACGTGAAGTCTTATATTGTCGTACGCTATACATACATAATAATATATTTCCTACGGACATGCTAACAGTGGAATATTTCCCTATCCTACACACTCTTCAATTCTGCGACCTCTTTAAGGACTGATTCCAGAACTCCACTATATCCTGCACTGTGCTGCTCACGCACACTCACCAAGCTCACTCCCTGCACCACATCCACTCCCTCGGCCACCACTCCGATTTCCACTACCCCACTCATCCTCTCATCCTCATTCCTCCACCACTTAATGACATATATGAACGAACACTATAAAATAACATTATTTCACTACCTAGCAACTCACACAGCGGCTGCACCAAACTCGTGTGCGTTTGGGAAAAGTGCATCCCAGCCCCTCAGAGCACTCTCAGCTCCCTCATTTGTATCGTCCTCACACGAAACCCGCATATCGCTCTCACTCTCCACAACACTCGAACTCAACATCCCTTCTCTTTCCAACTCCACTCAACTCCAAAACCTCAAAAGTTCAAAACACCCTCACTCAAATCTACTCCACAATTTCTACCACACAACAACAACAGTGACGCAACCATGATCCCCTAGACACTAAAAAAGACTGGCGACTGAGAGAAAGAGAGCGACTGGTGGAGCACGACCTATCCCAGTGAAGGCGGGAGAGCGACAGAATACCTGACAGTTGATACACCCTGAACACCTATGGCTGATTAACGATTGATAGGAGTATCTGGCGGGCCTCATGCACACCTGGTGAAGCCCCCCCAGAATACCGACCAAATCAACAGAACAGATGTGTGAATAAGTGTGTGTGAGATTAGGGGGAGGGGGGGGGAGTAGGTAAAGTGTTGAAATATATAAATGTACACACACACACACACACCACACACACATACACCACAGACACACACCGATGGTCAAGATATCCGCCACGATGGTCCAGTATATATAGATGGAGCGTTGGCGCGCCATTCTGTGTTTAGCCAGTTCGAATCCTGACTCGCACCCGGGGATTTGTAACTGTCAAATTCGAGTGGTTACAGTCCCCCTTGAGCAAGGATATAGGGGTTTGTGGTATGTAAGGTCCCAGCATTACCCTAAGATCATTCATATTGAGCTCAAAGCTCGCTACGGGAGGGTGAAACTGGCGATCGCCAGTCCGGCTCGCGTGGACAAGACCATGGGTGAATGACACAATCAGTACGTACTACTCTGTTCAAGAACGCTAGAGCCACACGCACCTCCCCAGAGGTGGAGCTTGGTCAGGCCCTGGTTCCCTCTTGATTGGGGGATGGCGTGATGGGAGGTTTAGCGTCAAAATGTACACTAAATAAACTCATCTCCACCCCTCACTCAGGCATCGGTCTGCCCTCCCATATGCCCCTGTTAATCCCTTAATTGTGACTTTGACTCACGTCAAGCACACACACACACACACACACACCCACACACACACACACACACACACACACACACACACACACACACACACACACACACACACACACACACACACACCACACACACACACACACACACACACGTACGGCCAGAAAAAAGTTATATAAATAACAGAAAAATTAATATTATATATCTCTACTTAATGACCTCGCTCCCCTAATTATTCGTCATTTTTTAAAGCTTATGATGGATTATGACATCAGGAAGAGGAGGAAGGAGAAACATCATTGAATCATTGTTCTCTCTCTCTCTCTCTCTCTCTCCTCTCTCTCTCTCTCTCTCTCTCTCTCTCTCTCTCTCTCTCTCTCTTCTCTCTCTCTCTCTCTCTCTCTCTCTCTCTCTCTCTCTCTCTCTCTCTCTCTCTCTCTCTCTCTCTCTCTCTCTTTCGTTCTTTACAATTGTTGTTATGCGCGTATGTCTGCCATTGAAGGAAATATACATGGAAGATTCATTTATTTTTATTTTTATTTTCTATTCTTCCTATCGAACAAAATGTGTGGATACTACAGTTACCAGCGGGTTTGCTGGAAGGAGGGAGAACGAATGGAGACGTGATTGGTAAGGTATGCAAAAGGGGGGGAGAGGAAGAGGGTAAATGTAGTGTATGAATGACTGACTGACTGACCGACAGAGTGAAGGCGAAGCAGCAGGAGCGTACCAAGAAAACGGAAGGAGGGACGGAGCTAAACTGAGCTACCTCATGGACGTTTGAAAAGTAATACAGGACGGTGGAGGAAGGAAGCTGAAGAAAGGATGGATATAGAAGGGATAAACAAATCTGAAATAAATACTTAATGGAGAAATTATGCTTATCAATTATGAAGAAGGGATATGAGTGAGAAGGTGGCGTGTTATTCACCTATGGTCTTGTCCACGCGAGCTGGCTCGAGATCGCCAGTTTCACCCTCTCAGTGCGAGCTTGGAGCTCATTATTACCGATCTTTGGGCAATGCTGGGACCTCACACACCACACACCCCCATCCCCTTACTCAAGGGGGACAGTACCACCCGAATCTCACAGTGGAAAAATCTCCGGGAATGAGCGGAGTCGGGGATTGAACGCCGGACCACAGAATGGTGCCTGACGCCCTAACCGACTGAGCCACACGGAAGGTATGCTCCACACGGACGGTGTGTGTTGTGTGTGTGTGTGTGTGTCAGCAAGGGCAGTGACGACAAGTAATACACCGAATTGTGCAAGATAAAAACCAAACATGACAAGCGAAGAAATACAAAAGAAGAAGGAGGAGGAGGAGATTGAAGGAAAATATATACTCAAACACACACACACCAGTAAAATGCTACGGTGCTTAAGAGAGAGAGAAGAGAGAGAGAGAGAGAGAGAGAGAGAGAGAGAGAGAGAGAGAGAGAGAGAGAGAAGAGAGAGAGAGAGAGAGAGAGAGAGAGAAGAGAGAGAGAGTGTTGGAGTGACATTTAGAATGTAAAAATGGGTTAGCAGGGTGTCGATAATGGCTGGGTGGGTTTAAAGGGGGAGGAGGGAGCTTAGAAAGATCTCATAACATTGATTGCGAAATAATAACGCACGTGGGTGTGTCATCCGAAGAGAACAGGTAAAGGATTGAGATAGCAGCCAAGTCCGAAGTATATCATTATTATTATTATCATTATTATTATTACATTGCTACTATTATCATTATCATTGTCAGCATCATTTACCTGCATCTTTTTTTTATTACCTGATGTAATACTCTACTTCTGTCTCACGTGACCTTTCCAAATAAATACCCTTGTATATTCAACATAATTATCTATTTTAACTGACATTTCTACAATTCAGCATATTTCTCAAGTTCACTTGTGGCTAAGATTGCATGGGCTGCTCTTCCAGGTCGTGTTCTATTTACATATTTATTTCGAGAGTATTTTATTGCCTATTCAAATTCAAATTCCTCGTTTTTTATTTGTTTTTATTTCCGTTCTTATTCTTATTCTTTTATTTTCGACGCCTATTTCGTTTTTCTTTTCATTCTGGTTTTTCTTTGATCAATGTCAATGTCTTTGATTTCTTTGTCAATGAAGTTGTCTATATTCACATTATATTGTATCTTTCTTATTCAATCTACTTCATCTCACCTTATCTACCAGCCTCAAGTCCCACCTGCCTCAAGTGCCCACCTAACAGCCTCAAGTCCCACCTGCCTCAAGTGCCCACCTACCAGCCTCAAGTGACTCCTCCATTCCACCTGCCTCCAAATACGGGATTAATTTCTCTCATTGTAACTTTTTTACATCACAAGGGACTGGCCAAGGAAAAAAAATAGGAGGGGGGGACAAAAAGTCCGCTAATTTGCCAGTCCCTATAAAGCACTCAGTAAGAGACTCCGGAAAAAATAAGGTGGATGGGAAAACAAGGAAAGGAAATCTTCTAGGTGATCCAGTATTTTTTTAAAGTATCATTTGCATTTATAACTTACTATTTGATTTACTTCAATAATCTGTTTCAATTTACCCTTATTGTTTATGTGTTCTATTTTATTTACCTATTATTCGAGAATTTAATGAAAAGATAAATAAGTAGAATATGAAGCATTACTTACTCTTTTTTGTTGTTCTTAATCACATGGTTTACTTTACCTGATTTATTCTGTTTTTGTACTTTATGCTTAATTTCTTACGTCCCTTTTTGATGTGAATGACGGAAAAGAGCTAACATTTCAAAACATATGATAAAAAAAATGAATGGAAAATAAATATATGCATAACAATACAACCTGCATATGTCACTCTGGTGAGAACAATGAAAGAAAGATCAAAATCCTGATGAAAGTCATTTGCATTGCCTTGAAGCAATGCTAATATTAATCATTGAATAAAAACTAAAGAGGTTAATGGAGATTATTATTGCTGATTGCTGAACGAGGAGGAGGAGGAGGAGGAGGAGGAGGAGGAGGAGGAGGAGGAGGAGGAGAGGAGGAGGAGGATTACATAGGATTACATAGGAATAACAGACACCAGGAGACCTATTGGTCCATAACGAGGGTATCTGCTGCACTACATACTACTAACTATCAACTACTTGTAAGAAAACAGTTGGAAAATTATATCATGTCCCTAAAGAGGATAGGAACATGGAAGTTTCATAGTGCAGAATGATAGGATATGAAAAATACTAACTACAACTACCACTACCACTACAACTAATCGATACGGGGGACTAGATATGAATTCGCACTATCAATACCCATTTACTTTACAGTGCGCGTCAAGTCTGTTTTTAAATGTAGTTATTGTGCTGGCTCCGACAACATTTGCTGGTAACTTGTTCCATCGATCAACGACTCTAACATTGAAATAATTTTTACGCAGATCGGTGATGCAGCGTTGACCGTTTAGTTTTAAACCATTATTTCTTGTTGTCACTTGAGTTGAAAGCTCGAATAGGTCCTCTTGATTAATGACATCAAATCCTTTTAGGATCTTAAAGGTTCTATCAAGTCCCCACGGATTCTTCGATCCTTTAAGGAAACAAATATTAAGTTTCCGCAGTCTCTCTTCATAAGATGAATTTCGCAGAGTTGGAATTTGTTTGGTTGCTCTTCTTTGCACTGATTCCAATTTGGCTTGATCTTTACGAAACAGGGCGACCAGAATTGAACGGCATATTCCAAGTGCGGCCTAACCAAGGACGTGTATAATTGTGTCATTACTTTCAGAGTTTTATGTTCAAAGTTGCGTTTAATAAAGCCCAACATCATATTTGCTTTTTACTGGCAGCTAGCCAATGCGGACTGGTTTTCAGATCATTACTGATGATGGACACCTAAATCTTTTCCTGTTGTACTTCAGTTAACGATTTATTTTGCATTTGATAGTTATATTTGAGGTTATCTTGCCTATATGCATTACTTTACATATATCGGAATTGAATTTTAATAGCCATTTATCACTCCAATCTGATAGTTTGTCGAGATCACTTTGTATGAGTTCGCAGTTTTCTCTAGTATATGCTTACCGCCTAATTTGGTGTCATCTGCAAATTCGATATTTTAGATACAAGTCCGCAGTCCAGATCGTTGATATATATCAGAAAAAGAGTAGGACCCAAGACCGAGCCTGAGGCACCCACTAGTAACATCTAACCAATCAGATGCCTCGCCATTTATACTACCCGTTGTTTACGATTTGAAAGCCAATCGCCAATCCATGAACATAATTGCTCTCCTAAGCCATGTGCCCTTAGCTTGGTCAACAGTCGCTTATAGGGAACTGTATCGAAGGCTTTCTGAAAATCAAGGTATATTACATCCGAGGGAATTTTAGCGTCCCAGTTTTGAATAAATGACATTAAAAAAATCGAGTAGGTTTGTTAAGCAGGATCTTTTATTTCGAATCCATGCTGGGAGTTTAGTATTGAGTTATTTCACCCCGAGAAAAGACGCTATTTTATCCCGCAATATTTTCTCAAATAGTTTTAACAATCACAGACGTTAGACTAATTGGGCGATAATTACTTGCTAGGCTCTTACTCCCTTTCTTGAATATCGGTGCCACATTAGCTACATTTCCACATACTAGGAACATTTTTGTCCATTAGCGATTATTGAGAATAATCTTTAATGGGAGCAAAAGTTGACTGTTGACATTCGCGAAGTAATCGGGGCGAAATTTCGTCCACCCCCACGGATTTTGCGGGTCGAGTTTCTGTAAATATTTGATATTTCGTCTACTGTTATCTCTCCTATTTCCAATCTATCACTTTTCGAGTCCCGCATACATGGTTACTGGTTACTGGTAATGGAGTTTCGTCTTCTTAATAAATACCACATTAATGTATTCATTGAGTACGAATGCCATGCTCTTATTATCATTTACCAAGATGTTATTCTTATCTTTCAGTAGCCCAATACTTGTTTTGACGTTTTTCTCTACTTCGAACGTATTGAAAGAACCTTTTCGGGTTTGATTTGGATTCCTTTACAATTTTTTTCTTCATACTCGCGCTTTTTAGTCTTTATTAATCCTTTGCCAACGACGTTTTACGTCATTGTATTCTCTAGAATTGCAGTCCGCATTTGATCGCTTGTAAACTTTATACACTCGTCGCTTACTGCCAATGATTTGTTGAAATCTCATTAGTCATCCAACTGGGTTTGTTTATGTTATTTAGACGTTTCCTTATCATGGGAACATGTTTTTCAATCACCGATTGGAGTTTATTTGTGAATAAATTACACATGTTTTCGGCGTTATACCGTTTAGTAGGTCAACCCAATCAACTTCGCTTAGTACCCTGCTTGCTCTTCGTGAAATCTGCTTTAATTATAATGGGAACTAATAACCGATTTTCTGTGATGTCTACATTGCAATTTATGCCGCATCTGATTAGCCTGTGATCACTGTTTGCCAAATGTTCACCTATATCGCAGTAATCAATCAGATCAGTGTCGGTAGTGAAAACTAAATCTAGGATACTATTATCCCTTGTAGGCCTCACGGACCACCTGATTTAAATATACTTCGTTTACCATATCAAACAATCGCGTACCTTCTCTTATCAGCAAAATTATTATTCCAGTTTATACGAGGTAGGTTAAAATCTCCACATATAATTGTGTCGTTATTATTGTTGAACTGACTTATCTCGTCATAGAGGAGGCCATCGACTTCCGCATTAGATTTGGAAGGACGACATATTGTCCAAATAGTTAGCAATTTACCGTTTAGCTTAATCTTTGCGTAGACTAAGTCATAGTGATCTTATTTACTCTATCGATTTCGATGCTTGCAAATTATCTTTAATGTTAAAGAATGACACCTCCACCTGCTTTATGGCAGTACGACAATTTAGGAATGTCTTATAGCCTGGAATGGCTATTTCAGCTAATAAATGTTTATCTTTTGTGTTGATCCAAACTCTCAGTGATACTAACGATATCTGGCGTTTCGGCAACAACGTATGCTATTAGTTCGTTACGCTTTAAAATAATGCTTCTGGCATTTGTATAAAGTAATTTAAGTTCTTTAATAGTTTTGGTAACCTTGCGTGAGGGTTTACCGGCAGAGTGTCTGGGGTCCACTGTACCAGGGCGCTTGATTAAGTTACTTTGATTAGTATTTGCGGAAAACGGAACGTGACCCAGCGTTGCTGTGGGGTAAGAAAGGAGTTAAGGTGATGCTGCTACTGCCGTCCGCTCGTCGTTTTTTGATCTGTAAGAAGAAACTTTATCATTTAGTAGACGTCCTAACGTGCATGGCCAACGGGGCTGAGGTGGAGTCCGTCATCCCCAAACAGGATGGAATCCTCAACCTCGTAGAAATTAGGAGGAGGAGGAGGAGGAGGGGGAGGAGGAGGAAGAGGAGGTACAGGAAGAGCAGGGGTATTAAACCATCAATTTTTTGGGGGGATGGTGTTTAATATGCAAGGATGGGTGGTTAATATATTATATATATTATATAATATATATATATATATCATATATATATTATATATATATATTCGTTCATCCCTCTCACTGGTAAACTCTGGAACTCTCTCCCTGTTTCTATTTTTCCACCTTCCTACAACTTAAATATTTTCAAGAGAAGAGTGACAAGACACAACCCGAACAAAATTGGCCCCCCCCCTCCATTTCATTAGTCTCTTACTGTCTTCTTTATAGCAACTGGCCTTACTGGCAACTAAGCGGGCTTTTTGTTACCTCTTTCCTTTGTGCCCTTGGCCAGTCCTTTGTGATGTAAAAAAAAAATGAAGAGTAACAAATGCATATTGTGCTTAACGGGTACTTAAGTCAAGAAATATTCGTACTGTTCACCTATATAAGCAGGGTAGGTACGGTTTGAGGACTGCTGAAGCCACGCACATACAAGATCTTGCATAATTTCATAATATTTTCCTTTTTTTCTTCTATTACAAATACACATACAAAAATGAAGATAAATTACATATAAATTATAGTTTATTACTCTCTCTCTCTCTCTCTCTCTCTCTCTCTCTCTCTCTCTTCTTCCCCCTCTCCTCTCCTCTCTCTCTTCTCTCTCTCTCCTCTCTCTCTCTCTCTTCTCTCCCCTCTCCCTCCTCCCCTCTTCCCTTCCTCCCTCTCCCTTCTCTTTCTCGTCTTCTCCTCCTCCCTCTCTCCTCTCCATCTCTCCCCTTCTCCTTCCCTCTCTCCTCCTCTCCTCCTCTCTCAAAAAGATCGATTTCCCAAAAAACCCACGTACTCTGCCTTCATTTTTTCAAAGTGCAGTAATAACAAAAACACAACAACACAACAAAACACACACACACACACCACACAATATTGCAAAATAATGGGAGGAGGCAGGAACCTCCTCGCCCCCCACATCTTGAAGCCAACAAATAAACCACATGGCAACATGGTGTTCTCATGTAATGGACGATCCTTAAAGGGCCGAAATAGAAAACCTTAATTGAAGGGGTAACAAGCGTAAAAGTTTTGCAAAAATAAAACTTGTCATCATGATCATGTAGAAAGTAGAAGTAGTAGTAGTAGAATATAAGTAGTAGTTTGTTGTTATAGTAAACAGTAGTTGAAGTATAGTAGTTTAGTAAAATAATAACACTAGTAGTGTAGTTTGTGTTGTTTGTTGTTGTTGTTGTTGAGTAGTTGAGGGGAGGAGGAGGAGGAATTAGAGAAAGGATTAAAAAAGGGGGGGGGTTAACAAAGGAATCACAAAATGCAACAATTTTAGTTCTAAAAGTCTTTTATTTCACCACACGCAAAAAAATGGATAGTACAGTACCCATGATGATAAAAAGGTGGCTAAAAGGGAAGCAGATACCAGATACCTATTTGCACTTTTGAATTTACAAAGTGCTATTAGTCTCATGTAATTACACAGATGTACACATTATATCAGGGAGGCCAGGATATAAATAAGAACAACGTTAAAGAAGGAGGTGGAGAGGAAAAGATTATAGCGGGATACAAACGGAGCCTTTTTAGGGGTCTTTTATTAACTTAAAGGTATGATAATGTGTCCGAGCCCGGGTACGTTTACCTCGACGCAGAGTTTGTCCCAGAGGGCCTAAGGAGGGACGAAAATAACTGAATACTCTGCTTTCCTGCTCTGCTGTACTGCCTTCCCTTCATTTGTGCTTTCTAGGACTTAGAAATAAATGTAAGGGGGAGTAGTTGGGGTAGAAATTAAGTAGCAGAAACGCAGGAGACATAGTAGTTTTTGTAGTAGTAATAGTAGTAGTAGTAGTAGTAGTAGTAAGTAGTAGTAGTGTTATAGTTGTGGCAATTTGTACTAGCACAAGCCAACCAACTCACAAATGAATCATATAATATGCGCTATTTTACCTACTATTACTATACTACTACACTACTACTACTACTACTACTATAAACTACAGGTTTACCATCGGGGCCGATAGAACCGTCTTCGGCTGCCTGGATGAAGAGCAGGGAGTCAGTGCTGTGGTTTGTTAATGGAGGAAGTTAGTTTTGTGAGCATTACTTTTAAGTATTCGCCCTACAATTTATTTCTGTGTAAGTGAGTGTATGTTTTTAAAGCTAGTTTAGGAGGCACAAGAAAACGTAGTTGATGTGGGTTTTGGGGTTGTTATGCTTTGCTTGTTTCACTGATTTAAGTTTCCTGTAAATATATGCACTAAAGGTATCTTCATTTATATTAACCCTTGTTGTTCGTACTATTTGCTGGGACTTAAAAGTAGCTGAGTTATTTTGTGTTTTTTATGTTACGGCGAAAAACCAAGGCCAGGTGTAACAAGTCATAGCATTTTGCGGCTTTGACTTCAGCAAGTTACATAAAAGTGGGTAAACAAGTGCCTAAAAGAGTCAACAGAGTATGAAATAAAAATAAAATTCACCACTAAAAAGTTTAATGGGAGTTTATCTTTCTATTCTTTCTAACTATCTCTCTTCCCCCCTCTAAATCTCCCCTCTCCCACCACCCATCTCCAACCCCCACGCAGCCGCCAAGGTCAGGTAAACCCACGGGAACTTTAAACACACCTGTATGTATGTTGCTCCTCGCTTGTTTCACGCCCCGGTGGAGACACTCACTCAACTCCTACAGCATCATCAGTCACCACAACAGCCACCATCTTAACCACAACCTATTACTCCGCTCACCAACCATACCGTCACCACAACAACCATTTTGCTGGGTGTTTGTAAAATGCATTTGAATTACTATTACCACTGCCACCACTACCAACACTTCTTACTACCAACATATTGCCTGCCAATGCCTTCTCCATCTCTACTTTTTGTACTTTTTGTTTCTACAATGTCGGTAAATTTACCCCCATTAATTACTACAATACATCCACAACCACCATATAACTAGTATTGAGAATAAAATATAGCTGCAAGACTTTCTCTGCTTAACCTCGATTATGTTGAATTATAAAGCAGCAGCAACAACAGTAGGAACATTACTAATAATAGTAGTAAGTAAATATTTATTGCTATATAAACATACAAAAGCACAGAATTTGAATAATAGCATAATAGCAAGTGTCTGTCGAGCCGAAGCTCCCTGACAGGCAGATATCATTTAATATAGGTGCATTCAGACATGCCTAAACCCTAGCCTATAGCAAAATTTATCCTGGACAGTACTATGTTATGAATAGTAGTAAAAAATAATTGTGAATTATGTGTTATTACATAGCTTATGCAAATGCAATAATATTAATAAAAAATAAAGTAGTTAGTTTTGCAATGGTTATACATACTTGTTGAAATATCCCTGCTAAGAATTCTGAAGTATAAAATTTCGTATTTCCCTTTTGAATGCTAAATAGTTGTTTGTTTTAACTGAAGCTTTAATATTTAGTGGTAAGCTGTTGAATAACTTGGGGCCTGAACATAAAATACTGTTCTTATATAAAGCTGTTCTGAACTGTGAACAAATCAAATTTACATTATTGCTTCTAGTCTGATGAAGATTGTCAATAAATTTGAAAATTTCCTTTTCCTGTATAACTGGCAATAGACATTTTATAAATCAATGATAATGAAAAGTATTTGTGCATTGAATCTAATGTTAACATTTTCATTGAAGAAATCTTTTCAGTGACAGTCAAATTTGCCTAGCAAAGAATACACCTGACAACTTTCTTCTGTGCTATTTTTACCATATATAAGAATGTTGGCCATGTGCTAGCCCAGATGGACACACAGTATGTTAAGTGAGGGTAACACAAGGTATAGTAAATACTAACTAATGCATCTACAGTAAGATTGTAACGTATCTTGTACATTATTCCACAAATTTACAAACCTATGTGCAATTTCCAGTTCAGATTTTCATCTATGCAAACACCTAGGAGTTTTGTGTGATTTACTCAATTTAATGTATCGCCTTCTAACTGTAATGGAGGAAGATTATTTTTTATGGATCTATTCAGAAAAAATATATAATTAGTTTTAGGAACATTAAGTTTTAATATATTACATTTTATCCATCGAGATACTAAATTCAATTCTGTATTTATGTTTAAATGTAGGGAATTGATGTCTTTGTCAGCTAGTAAGAGGTTAGTATCGTCGGCATATATAATATATTGAAATTTTAAGCTAGCATTAATTATATCATTTATATATATATGAGAAAAAGAATTGGTCCTATGATAGATCCTTGTGGTACACCTCTGGATATAGATATAAATTGTGATGTATCATTATTACAAAAAACATATCGTGATCTGTTACAGAGGTAGCTGCGAAAAAGTTGTAACGGTACACCCCTTATCCCGGCATGTTTTAATTTATCTAACAAAATACAATGATTTAATGAATCAAATGCTCTGGATAAATCAATGAAAATCCCAACCACATAAAGCTTCTCCTCCAAAAAGGTATACACATTATTGACAGTTTAATACAGCAGTTTCTGTTGAGTGATTTGCTCTAAAGCCGTGTTGATATTTAGTTAATAGGTTATTTTTTTCAAGGTAGTTAGTTAAACGTGACGCAACAATTTTTTCATATACTTTACTGAAAGCAGGTAAGATTGAGATTGGCCTGTAATTGTTGATGTCGCATCTATTATAATTATCAGACTTTAATATAGGAATGACTTTGGCTTTTTTTAAATGATCAGGAAATATGCCTCTTTTTAATGTTAAATTAATAATATAGGTTAATGAGATGGCCAATGATTCACATGAATGTTTCAGTATCTTAGGAGAAATTTCATCATATCCTGGACAATTAGATTTTAGGGCCTTTAAATTATTGATTACTTTGGTGGTATTTGTTGGGGTTATGTACATAGAGAAGGCTGACTTAAATACCTCATATAATCGTCGTCAGAAGAATTTGATTCTAAATTACCATCATTAATAAAATTTACATTAAAGACAGTTGAGATGTTAGTGCAAGGTGGATCTAATGATATTGTATTATTGGCTTTATTGGTTCTGCCTAGAAGGGAGTTTATGGTATTCCAATGGGATTAGGGATTTCCTTGATTATTTTTTAACTTGTTTTTATAATATTCATTTTTGGCTAATTTTAATGTTTTAGTTAAGTTGTTTCTATATTGCCTGTATGTTTCTTTATATGTTAAGAGGCCACTTACTTGCTAGTCTTGCCAACCTGTTTTTTTCAGTAATGTACCTTTTTAGAGCAAGAGTGATATATGGGCTTAAGACGTGCTTGTTTCTTACAGAAATTTTCTTAATTGTCTCTGAAATAGTATATTGAATTCATTGAAAAATAAACTAAAAGATTCGGTGGGACAATTACATTGTAATACATTATTCCAATTTACCTTTTCTAAATCATAACTAAAGTTATTGAGGGCAGAGTCAGTTATACATCTCTTATTGACGAATGCTGGGGGATCAAATAAAAGCATGTTTGAATTGTGAAAATTACTGGAAAATGGGCTGAAATATCTGAAATTTAATTTAAAAGCTCCCGACATTTACCTCTGCTGTGTTGACCATATGTGGTCAATAATTGTGGCGGTTTTATCTGTGATCGTGTAGGTTTTGTGGTCAATGGAAATAAAGAAAATGAATACATTAGATTACAAAATTCCCGAACATTAATGTCACTGCATTTTAACAAATTTAAATTGAAATCACCAAATGCAAAGATGCCTTGATTTTTTTTTATCATACGCTAAAGATATAATTTCCGTAACAGCATCTATAAATTTATCTATGTTGCCACTCGGTGATCTATAAATACATAATAATATGTTTTCTTACTCATAATTGTCGTTTGAACACCAGATACATTCTATAAATGTATCTACTTTTAAAATTCCTAAGAGCTATGGAATGATAACGATCAGAAATGTACAAGGTACACCATCACCATGTGTGTTCCTACAATTTGTGAACATTTTGTAGCCTGGCAAAATGGTATAGGGGAAAAAAGGTGAGGGGTCAGCCTGATTCTGTAAGACCAAGGATATTACATTTAATGTTTATATTACATTTTTTTAAATTAATTTATTTATTTATTTATTTATTTTTAATTATTATTATTTTTTTTTTTTTTACATCACAAGGAACTGGCCAAGGGCACAACAAAAAAGGGTAACACAAAGTCCGCTTAGTGGGCCCGTCCCTATAAAGAAGACAGTAAGAGAATAAAATAAAAAACAGAGGGGTAGGCCAATTTAGTTCGGGAGGTGTCTTGTTACTCCCTTTTTTTGAAAAGATTTAAGTCATAGGGAAAATGGAAAAATAGAAACAGGAAGAGAGTTCCAGAGTTTACCAGTGAAAGGGATGAAAGAGTAAAAATACTGATTAACTCTTGCATTAGGAAGATGGACAGAATAGGGATGAGAATGGTAGAAAGTCTTGTGCAGCGAGGCCGCGGGAGTGGGGGAGGCATGCAGTTAGCAAGTTCAGAAAGCAGTGAGCATGAAAATAACGGTAGAAGAGAGCAAGAGAAGCAACATTGCGGCGGTGATTTAAAGATTGAAGACAGTCAGTCAGAGGAGTTGATGAGACGAAAAGCTTTTGACCCCAACCCTGTTAGGAGAGCTGTATGAGTGGATCCTCCCCAAACATGTGAGACATACTCCATACATGGGCGGATACGGCCCCTGTAGAGAGCAAGCAATTGGGAGGGGAAAAAAAAAGGACGCAGACCCACAGCCACACCTAACTTCTTAGAAGCTGGTTTTAGCAAGAGATGAGATGTGAGATTCCAGTTCAGATTTTAGTAAAGGATAGTCCTAGAATGTTCATTGTAGAAGAAGGAGACAGTTGAGTGTCATTGAAGAAGAGGGGATAGTTATCTGGTAGGTTTTGGGCGAGTAGATAGGTGAAGAAATTGGGTTTTTGAGGGGATTGAACAAAACAAGGTTTGCTTTGCCCCAATCAGAAATTATAGAAAGATCAGAAGTAGGCGCTCGGTGGCATCTCTCCGTGAACACTTAGTTCCTGTTGAGTTGGACGTCTAATAAACGACGTTGAAAAATGCAGGGTAGAATCATCAGCGTAGGAGTGGATAGGGCTTTGAGTTAGACTTAGAAGATCATTAATGAATAATAGAAAGAGAGTGGGTGAGTGTGTGTGTGTGTGTGTGTGTGTGTGTATGTTTGTGTGTGTTTCCCTTCTGCTATCAAGTGACCTTTGATAAGGCATTTAAAAAGTTAAAGAGGTGACACGCCAGGTAGTTTGGGTGAGTTTTTGAGTGAGGAATGAGCTGCACGATTATACAGAGGGTGGTGGTGGTGGTGCTGAGGTTTTACGTTGGTGGTAAAGGTGCCAGTACTGGAGGTGGTGGTACTGATGCTGATGGTGTCTGTGTCTGTGTACATGTTACTGGTGTTGATGACTTAGGCACTGTCACTAGACTTAGGGGTGATATTTCTCGCCCAGAAAAGTCTGTCAGTGTACATCATACTGTCTCACCAGAATACCACACCCGGCCTTGCCACTCTCCATGAGAACCTTCAGGGCCTACAATCCGAGTCTGAAGTCACTGCCTACAGGCGCTATAGGCACAAATGAAAAAAAAAAAAAAAAAAAAAAAAAAAAAAAAAAAAAAAAAAAAAGGTTGTGAAAACATCACCTTTACCATCGATGATCTGGTAAAGAAGAGAAATAAAAGAAGAGCAGGAAAGGTCGTCTCTTCAAGGAAGTAAGGAGGAAAGGCTCCACTCTTCATGACAGAACCGTCACACCACACATGTGTACTGTTTGCTTGCCAGAACGGTGAAACTTTCTCCAAAAAAGTGTATTTTAGTTCATATGGAGCATACATGTGCTTTTTCACGTACACACCTTGCGTGGTACCAATCATCACATTGCTCACATCCTACTGCTTTCCTATCGCTGCTAGGGACTTCCTGACTGCAACCTTCGCACTCACTACTAAACATGTTCCCAGCTTACTGCTTCTCACAACAATAATGCAAGTACACAAACAATATCAGCCTCTCTTGCACGTATATGTCGTGTCTTGCAGCTCTGTCTCGTTTCCAGTATCCATATTTGACAGATGGTCTGATTGTGTCACCATCATTGAGGAAGGAAAGGTCATTATATCACCATAATTTGGCACTGTAAATGTCGTCTGTCCCATCTCCTGACTTGCGTAAGTTTTCAACCATTCGCATTTCACGCCAATGTTGATTTCGTAGGGTCCCTATTTTCCACTTTATATCCGTAATGGCAGCACTAGTCTTCCGTATTTCATCTGCTATTGCCGTGAGAACTATTGCTATTGTTTACTTCTATCCTTGTAAGTGTCACTTTTGACGTTCCATAGGCTTGGATGTTGGCGGTACAAGTTAATTAAATGTGTGGTATCTTGTCTTGGCTAGTGAATGCTTGTAGGTTCTTTAATGCTTGTGGACAGACTGCTGGACATGATGACAATGTACACAGAACACCCGCACACTTATGGTAAGACCGATAACTAACTAGGGCCCAGGAAACATTTTGACCCTGGCATCATCGTCGTCGCGACAAACCACCGGCCAGACGGACAGTTTCTGGTGTTTCTCCCAGTTTCATAAAATTCAAATCCTCTGTAGGTTTAAGTCTGCGTATCAAATTATGTGTGTGTGTGTGTGTGTGTGTGTGTGTGTGTGTGGTGTGTGTGTGTGTATACAAACATGTATCAATTTAATTACTTGGAACAGAAGGGGTTAAGCTATCATATATCTTAACCTGCCCTGGTTCACAGCCTATGGAAGTGACACACATCCAGTGATTCCCATCAACATGCAAAATTTGGATTAATTTTCCTACCGGAATGCCAATTACACCACCATACTCTGCTGTCTGGAATACTATTGAATCTTGCAACCCCTCCATGTCTGGGAACTGCTGTTTCATAAGTGACTGAGCATAATTGATGTGCTCATCTGTCAGCAACTCGCCTGTGTAAGAAGGGAATGAAAAACTGAATAAACAATCACATAAAAAACATTTCAGCTACACGTTGGTATTACTAGCTTAATAAATGCATCACAAAGACGACTCAAGTTAGAATTTCTACTGATATTTGTTAGGCTGATTGCTACTGTCAAGTCAACTAACTCTTACCATTGCTTAAGCCAGTCATTGCTTCCCTACTGACCCCAGTCACCATCAGTGGGATTTTTAAATCAAGGCTAGGTGAAGAGGGGGAAGGAAATGAACTGCACGATTGTACAGAGGGTGGTGGTGGTGGTAATGTTGAGGTTGACGTTGGTGGTGAAGGTGCCAGTACTGGAGGTGGTGGTACTGATGCTGATGGTGTCTGTGTCTGTGTACATGTTACTGGTGTTGATGACTGTTAATGTTAGATAATCTGCAATCAT
Organism: Chionoecetes opilio; assembly: GCA_016584305.1. Lineage (NCBI taxonomy): Eukaryota > Metazoa > Arthropoda > Malacostraca > Decapoda > Majidae > Chionoecetes > Chionoecetes opilio. The sequence continues at coordinate 36,512 of JACEEZ010011151.1, forward strand.
TTGTGTGGGAGTAGGTGATATTGATGTACGTGTTGGAGTTGAGATGGGTGTTTGTGGTGGCTCTGGTGTAAATGTTGGAGTTGATTGCACTATGACAGGTGTTTGGGGTGGCTCTGGTGTAAATATTGGAGTTGATTGCACTATGACAGGTGTTTGGGGTGGCTCTGGTGTAAATGTTGGAGTTGATTGCACTATGACAGGTGTTTGGGGTGGCTCTGGTGTAAATGTTGGAGTTGATTGCACTATGACAGGTGTTTGGGGTGGTTCTGGTGTAAATGTTGGAGTTGATTGCACTATGACAGGTGTTTGGGGTGGCTCTGGTTTAAATGCCTGAGTGGGTGATGAGGTAGACATGTCCGTCTCGTCCCTCCCCCAGTAAGGGCAAAGGTCCCTAACATTAATTTGTTGAGTCTTTTTGGTATCATGAGACTCAATTTTGCAGACTCCTTTCTCCCTCATTTCAATGAGAGTCTGCGGGCCCAGCCATTCCCCTTGGAGTCTGTCACCTTTCCTTCCCTCTCTTCTTTTATTTCTCTTCTTTACTATGTCACCGATAGTAAAGGTGAACGTGTTGACACCCTTCTCTTTCTTGCCAGCATCCTTTTTCATTTTTTTGTGTGCCTGTTCAATATAATCCTGAACCTAAAATGAAAACAAAATATAGGTTAATATTTTCCATGTACATTCCACACCAGAACAGGGTGACAATCACTTTCATTCAAGGTTTGCTGACTTGCACACAACTCATCACTGTGAACATACACCTGTGTATAAAACACACAAACACACTCCTATAAATAATAGAATATATACATTTTAAGTGCGCATCATCGTAAGACTTAAACAGCTTGTAGATTGGACAAGCTTAGAAGTAAGGAAACTGTAAATGAGTGGGACTGTAATATATTGTCATTAGCAGTTTTCCTATTAACACAGTATATTAAGCATAATATAGGAGTGATGGGAATGGATCAACCATTGTTGTTGGACTCGTTATTCAACAAAAGTGATGATATAGAAAAATATTGATCGCAATGCATGCCTAGGAAGAGTGATCAGCTGTCCTGAATTGGGATTTTGTGGTAGCATATCATATACTGCGTGTACTAGAAGCTCAAGACTTTAACCTAATCATAGACCACTGTATACCTGGACTGCGCACGGAATATCGGCCTGTTGCACATGGGCCTGAACTTGCCCTGAAGTCGGAGGGCCGCTCGGATTCATATATATATATAAATTATATATATATTATATAGTTTACTTTGTTTATATCATATATATATGATATACGTAATCTTTTTGTAAATGTTTGTTTTCTATTTTTAAAATTATCAAATAAAAAACAGTAAACACGTAAAGAAATGGCATTACGAGACTCGAAGAAATATGCATGAACTTAATATTTACTTCAACTCTTCGCCATTTAAAACTTTGCGAGTCAACTTTTATCATGAAGGGTATCAATAGAAGCGCAATTGTATTAGCTTTCATTGCTATATTTCCTTATCTGATAAATTAGTTAGAACCATGCATAAATTAGCGTTAAATAAATAAATAAAATCATCAATCGGGTAATTTTCCCGATTGATGAGGTTATTTATTTAGTTAACGCTAATTTATACATGGTGCTAATTCATTTATCAGAAAAACGAAATATATAAGTAATAAATAACATCATCAATCGGGAAAATTACCCGATTGATGATTTTATTATTTATTTAAAGCTAATTTATGCATGGTTCTAATTAATTTATCAGATAACGAAATATAGCAATAGGAAGCTAATAAAATTGCGCTTCTATTGATACCCTTCATGATAAAAGTTGACTCGCACAGTTTTAAATTGCGAAGAGTTAAGTTCATGCATATTTCTTCATAGTCTCGTAATGGCATTTCTTTAGCGTGTTTTACAGCTTTTTATTTGATAGATTATAGAACAAACATTTACGAAGATTACAGTATATCATATATACTGATAAACCAGACTATATGATAGTCCATAGACCACTATATATCTTTGTCGGGCGCCCCGCAGGCCTCTATGCAGCCCCGCAATTCATAACATTGTCGCGTGTGCAGTCCAGGTATACAGTGGTCTATGACCTGATCTATTTAAAAAAGATAAACTACAAAGAATTAAGTGGGTAAACAATATAAATATACAAGGAATTAGTGCTAGATATCTAATACAAATAATAAACAGCTACTAGAAAGTTGGCGATAAATGTAAAGATGGAGCAAATAAATATATACCTTGTAAAACATTAAAACAGATGCTTAGTACTTACCGTCTGACAAGTTTCAGTACATGCTGCAATACCACCACTTATCATATTGTCATCTATGGTAGGCTCAGACCAATCCCAAATAACCCCCTCCTGAGTTTGATGCACAGCATTCATTGCATTTAGATTCCTTATCGACTAAATAATTTGGTATGTTCAGTTATATTTTTGTAATTTTATGGCTGACAACAAATAATTGTTTATAGCAAATGAAAAATCTGGGGTGAATTAAGGTGTTAACATGAAAATTCAATTGAAAAAAGGGCTAAGACTGCTGAATTTAGTGTTATGTTGCATAAGGAAAGTACTATTCATGCCACGTTTTGGGGACAAATCTACATATCAAAAATATCCTACTACTTATGTTATCTAGGAATTGAGCGCAATAGCTCAGATGTTTTATGAATTTTACAGAAAAGGAAACGTTATACCTAAGCATGCTGGGAGGAACATTGACCACCTCATTACACAAAAATTTTGGTAAAATATAAGGTTATTTTCACGCCTTGGTGCCTTGCAAACTTCTTCCTCGAAAAATTTTTTTTAGTAAAAAGAGAAAAATGTTCAACTTGGTGTGCAGCTTTTATTACTCCTATCCTGTGCTGCAAGGCGTTGACAGCTTTATTACTCCTATCCTTGCTGAGGCGTTGTATTACTCCTATCGTGCTGCAAGGCGTTGTATTACTCCTATCTGTGCTGCAGCGTGTATTACTCCTATCCTGTGCTGCAGGCGTTGTATTACTCCTATCCTGTGCTGCAAGGCGTTTGTATACTCCTATCCGTGCTGCATGGCCACCCCACACTAATATGTGTTTTCAACCTTGGCCCCCCAAGTCAAAATTTTCCAGGCGGCGCCACTGAGTGGGGTGGGGGGGAGAGGGGGTAGGGAGTGATTAGCTTACGTGTGATTTGAGATGGTTTAGTCCTCCCTGCAAAGTAAAGGGTTGTTGCATAGTTATCTTTCTACCTTATTATCGTCATATCAGCTATAGCCAGTGGCATAGCTACGGGGGGGGCACGTGCCCCCGAAAAAAAATAAGACTGAAATCCGGAGCCCCCCCAGGTGCCCAATCCCATTGGCCTGGCTGCACGTAATCTGCTTGGACCTTGTGACTGACGATAGGCACTAACCCTTCAATTGGCATCAGAATGCCCCTACCTTCGCTTGTCATAGTGTCCCCCAAAAAAATTCAACGCGAAA